>JANAVB010039929.1:0-160000 GCA_029216955.1 Iris pallida | reverse complement strand
GAAAACATGGCCATGGAGAGTGCACCTACGAAAACCATAAACGCACACCTGGAGAATTCACCAGGTCCTCAGAGGGCAGTAACAAGATAGAATAAACAACATGCCATGAACTGAATATAAAGCTGCTCAATAATAATCCGAACCATAACAAGGTTTAGTACCTTATCATCGAAGCAGTTAACCACACCTACAACCAAATAAGGACAAGGTGTGGTAAACTAGTTCGCGATAAGATGCTATTCCAAGTCATGGTCAAGCATAAGTACATAAACCAAAAAGTACCTATACCTAACGGATAGCGGTCACTTAACCACTCTAAGTGTAATGCAATCGAGAATAGCGCATGGTCGCATAACCTCCAAGTCAAGTCAAGATAAAATAAGCAGGACCTCAGTAGCGAGTCTTAATACTATATACCATTCCTCAGTATCGAGCGAGTCTACTGTATATAGTCTACATATCGTTTCTCAGTAGCGAGCGAGTCTATGATAGATAGGGAGGAGGTCAACGCCCAGTTGTATTCTCCCCACCCAATGATCTAACTCTAATGACCACTAGTCTTTTATCATGCAATCCTAGTAGTAGTCATGGCCTAACGCTTGTCCAATATGTATTGCTGGCCACTCAGTACATACGTCCGAGACCTATATGCGTCTCGTGATTCGTGACGTACATGTGTCAAGGCCAATGAATGTAGGTAGCCTATTAAATCTAGGTTTTACTAAGCAAGACAATATTTAAGTAGAGAAAATAGAACTAGACAATAAACTTTGCAACAGTTTAGCACAATTTATTTTGCAAAAAATAATAAATATAAAATAAATACATACAATATAATGAACAGTAATAATCAGTGATGGCAAGGTATCTTGTCTGATGTCCAGAGTGAGGTAAGATGATGTCCTGGCGACAAATCAACAACAACGCACAAAGGAGAAGGTGTAGGAATAACTTCGGATGCTGAAAATAGTCTATTATCTAATTATAATTAATACTACACCTATTATATTTATTTTATAGATTCTGAAATTAGGACATGGCATAGATTTTTGTAACAGCTTTCCGAAAAACTAAACGGATCGCATTTTCGTTTCCGGAATCTTCCGAAATCGCAAAAATACTGAAACACGTTTATTTTTGGGACACTAAATACTAAAACAGTTTTGCAGAAATTTACATAACGAATTTTATCTATTAAAATATGTTTCTGGAAAGCTTACTTCGATACGCTTCTTTTTAAAAAAATTGGAGGCAAAACGGAGTTCGGAGCTAGGAGATATCGTCGTTCCAAGTTGCTCTTGCTACTAAAAAGCGGGGCTGAATTCTGATGAAGATTTTTTTGAGTTCCTATTGGACTAAAAATAATTTTGAATTATTGTTGATAGGAAGGTAATGTATTGGGTATATATAGGTACTTATTTCATATTTATCTCCTAAATTAGATAGGATTTGATTTAAATAAATTGGAGTTTGCTTTGTTAGGATAGGATATAGATAGAGATGCTTTCCTATTAGACTTAGGATTATGATTAACTTAAAATATAGTTCATATTTATCTAAATTATCTATAACATAATTTAAAATTACTATAGATAATAAATAGAGTTAATATTTATTTAAACAACCTTCATCTAATCTCATTTATACAAGCTGAAATATCTAATACTAAATTGACATTTATTATATATTATGTAAAAAATTTACAATATAAGTAACATGTAAAAAGTAATAAAAGTTATTAAATAAATCCTAAAATTTTAAGAAAAATTGTATAATATAGTTTAGATCCTTAATGTACTAAAAAAATAGCTTTATATATTTTTATACTAAATTCACTAATGAGCACTATACTAAATATATGTAAAATAATACAAATTATATAATAAGTCAATAAATAGTTATTTAAAAATCCAAAAATTTCACAAATATTTATTTTAAAAAATCATGGGGCTTACAATAGTCTTATCTAAATAAGGACTAAGAAGAGTTTTAATTCTCCTTAGATTTTTTACTATTTAATTCAAATTGATTTAAAAGTAACTCAATCAAATATAATCCAATGTAGATAGATTCTACCTCTAATTTAAACTGTATTTAAATAACTTAATAAATAAATTTTTCAACATAAATCACCATAATTAATTACATATTAAATCAACCCATATTTAATATACTTTTTTCGAAATAATATATTAATGATAATAGTTAATTTTGAAATACAAATATATATACACTCGCATGCAAAATAATACTTACATAAAACACAGTTTTTCTAAATTACTAGTTATACTTGCACCATAAAATAAACTGGCCTTTTTTAAATAAAAAATAAAGTTTGACAATCCTCGGCGCGACGCATTTACAACTTCAAACAATATAAAATTTTTACAATAATGCTAAGTCTACTACTAAATTCTTACAACCCTTTTACAACCACTCATCCATGTGCTGACATATGGGTCATGGCCCACATGTCAGCAATAGGTAAAGGTTGTAAGAAGGTTGTAAGCATTTGGTTGTAACTGTAGCATTACTCAAAATTTTATCGTCTATTATTGTAAAATGTTTTTTTATATCTATATAATTAAAACGTTTTATAAAAATATGTACTTCGCACTTATTCGCACTTAACGAAAAATTTACGAAACGCAAACTCGTACGCGACGTACAAATATGAAGTACAAAAATCAATACCTTATTTATTAAAAAAATTGTAGTAAAAATTTAGGAATTTTACATCCTACGCAACTTACAATAATCTCGTCCTCGAAATTTAGGAATAGGTAGGTAGGAGAGATAGAAAGAGTTCATCAATATCGAAATACGATTAAATTTTTGGATGAGGCAAAAAAACGACGTTCGACACAAACATGCATTAGAAGATCGTGATTTTGGTATCTGCGAAAATACATCATGGTTATGGAATTGAAAAAGGGTCGCTAGTTAAGGTAATAAAATTATGATAACACGAATTAGAGAATAAAAAAGAATTGAGTAGGTCAAAGAGAATAATTTAGAAATTTAGGAAAGATGATTTTTTGAGCGAATATAGTCGTCTAGGTTTAAGGTATGGTTAAGGAAATGATTTGAATCATTTTCAAGTTTCAAGAACGATTAGAAGGTTGCGATAATGAATCTAGGGTAGAGAAAAAAGGTAACTCAAGACAGGGATATAGTCACATTGGTTGGTCAATGGTTAACTATCTTGGCAATAGATGGTGGGCAACTAAGGGGATATCAAGTACGAGTGTTTATTTTTCTAATATAGGCGAAAGACAAAAATAATAAAGAGTTCGTAGAAGATATTATCGAATACGAATAAGTGGTTCAAAGACGATTGAAAATTTTCAAAAAAATTGCCAAGGCAGTCACGGATGGAATTCTAGAGGCCAAGTTTAACTATGTCTCCATCCACATAGAATAATATATGAAAAGCGAACCGAATGCACTAGGTTGATCAGACCATCATGCACCTGTTCTGATTAGACAATGTATTAGTGGACGTCCCCAATAACACATATGTCGTGAATAAGCTCGATAAAAGAATAAGCTTACAAAACAAAGACTAAATTAGCATCATAAGATAGTCAAAATATAAGTAAGGAATACTAATGAAGGAAATTAAATAGTCGAAGATCCATTAAAATCTAAGTCTTGCCCAAAGTTTGTGCGCTACAAGTTCCGGTGCACAGCTGGTATAACCCTCTTCCTGCCCCCTTTAGATTTTATTTCAGTTTGAGCTTGTTAGGTTGGTTGAATTCGACGCCAAAGTTGGCCGTTCGAATTCTTAGTGTTACACTTGTAAAATTCTATTTTTGAACCCGGGACTCCGGATTCAATTTCTGACACCACCAGTAGACTCGTGGTATCGTTCTGGCATGTTTTCATATAAAGCTTGTTAGATTTGGAGAATGTGGGCCCTTGCACGCATTTCGGTGCAAAGCGGGTCCCATTTTCTGAGTCAACGGGTTATTTTGAGTTCGGCTCATCGGAATCCAATTTCAGATATACCATTGAGTTCGTATCGTCATTCTGGAATCGTTGACATATAATTTGCTGAGTTTTGAGAAAATTGGCTCCGATACGCTTTTTCGTGCAAATCAGAATTTCAATGTCCTGGTCAACGGACCAAATTAAGATCGGGTCATCGGAATCCAATTCTGGATATACCGTTGGGATCGTATCGTCATTCTGGATTCGTGAACATATAATTTGTTAGGTTTGGTAGACTAGAATTCTTGCACGTTTTTTCGGTGCAAAGCGGGTCCATACGGACACCGTTTTAACCCGAAATTACATTTTTGCCCCTGTGTCCAAATTGGACTTATGGATAGGCTATTCTAGATGATTTGACCATTTTGGACACGTTGGTGATGTTAGTTTCATCATCCGACAACATCTGTAGGTTTTTACCCTATTATTATAATCCTTCTCCTTTGTGGTATTTTGAGATTCATCGATTCCAGTGATTTTACAACCACTGAAATTGAATGTATTGACCCTGTAGATGTTTGTAGAGACTAGCTTTGACCTTGGTTGACTACTTTGACTGAACGTCGAAGTAGAGTCAACATTTGACCTAGGTTCGACTAGTTTTGACCATGGTTGACCATAGTTGACTATTTTGATCAAAAATCAACCGGAAGTCAACCGTAGCCTAAGATTGACCAGAACTTGACCGAAGTTGACCAGTTGACCCAAAGTCAACTGTTAGTCAACGTTAGTCAAGTTTGACCTAGAGTTGACCAGAGTTGACCAATTGACCAAAAGTCAACTGTAAGTCGACCATTGACTTAGATTGATCTAGTTGACTTACTTTGACTTGCCTTAACCCAGTTTGACTTAGTATGACTTGATTTTACTTCCAAACCCTTATATTGATACAATATTCCACCTATAGGTCCTCGAGGCACTGTTCTTGGACCAGTTGACATATTCCACCAGATCTCAGGCGAGTACATTCTCTGATAATATTTCTGTTTTATGATATCGTTTATGTTTCTTGTATTTAGTGTAGATACCCTTATTCTCTTGATCCATTGTTCACACGGATTGGTATTTCTCTGGATCCCGTCATGAGATGTTATTCCTCGCTTTCCTTGGTATATCTTGTGCAAGTCTTCCTTGTTTCTTGTGCATTGTATAGACACGATTCCTGCGAAGGCTAGCTACCCTCTCGGAGAATCGCGTGTCATGATGTGTCATGGTTGGATCCATTATACTAGTCGGGGACGGAGAGTATTAGTGTAGATTTGTGGTCATTATCTACCTTGTTATTCTTGTAGATCTTGTGAGTGTTAATCATAAACCCCACGTATGATTAACCAGGCCAGTAGACCTTATGCAGACCCACGCCGGCCACATGTTGAAACTAGTACTCACACACTTAGATAGATGATTCTTGATTCTTGTACATGCCATGATCAGTTTTACTTGCCTTGTTCTAGCTCTAGATTACAGCTTACCTTGCCATGATACTCACATGTACATTTCATGATTTCTTGTATATTCTCTCTATTTACTGCTACATTTTTAATATCGTCTAATTAGAACTGTTATTTGAGATTTGTGCTCGTTCCATCCTGACTGGATATGTTGACAAAATTTTAGGAGTAGTTGTGCCCTCAGTATTGGACTTCATGATGTTGTTAGCTGAGGTGGATCTCACTATTCTTCTATGTGAGTTGCCTGATAGTTATCCTTAGTTAGTCTTATCGTTCCTTCTTCATTTTCCTGTCTTATGATCATTGTAGATTCTAGTTGTTCTAGTGATATTGTCATTATTTCTTGTCTTATCTTCCTTAGTTTTCGTGATATGACATGAGTACATTTCATAGTTATGGATCTTGGATATTGTAGTTAGTATAGTATACTTGACAGCGTTCTACCGCCGATACCGCGGCGTAGGCTGAAAGTGGCCCACGTATTCGTACCCGTATATCCGGGTGCGAGTCGTGACACGTTTTTAGTGGTGGTGTAGCATTTGGGTTCCAAAAATTTATTTTCTAGTTTGGAGATTTTTTTTATTTTTATTTTAGATAGAATCAATTATTTACTAGGATGTTGATTTGGGATCGTAGGATTTTTGCCTAAGTCTATAAGTTAGATATAAGGAAATTAGGTTATATATAGTCTCTGGGGCCTCTAGATAGTCTCTAGAATATTATCTCACCATTTTAGAATTTTCAGAATTTTATGGAGATTTTTAGAAAATTTTCTATATTATTTTATTAATTTTCTAAGCTTCTAGGAATTTCTGTGAGAGCACCCAAGGGTATTTTTGAGGTCAAATAATTTATTTGGGCTCTAGAACCCCTAAAATATTTTCTAGATTTTTCTAGGAATTTTTAGGAATTTTTTGGGATTTATTTGGAATTTTTAGGATTTTTCCTGATTTTTATTTAATTTTCTGTAATTTAAAACCTATTTTCCAAAACATTTACCCAGTCAGCCAGGGGGGGGCCCACCCGTCAGCCATTGAAAGCGGGAGGGCGGGCCCCACGTGGCAGTGAGAGAGGGTGGGTGGAGCTCGGTCTCCGAGCCAAAGTGCTAATCCGAGCCAAGCTCGGTCTATTATGGACAGTTGGATCCAGCTGTGGGCGCACAGGATCGCGCCACGTGGCAATCCGAAGCCGACTCACTAACGGCTTAGCAGCTCACCCTATATATATATATATATATATATATATATATATATATATATATATATATATATATATATATATATATATATATATATGTTATTAGCTTTTTCCGAAAACCCTATTTTATTCAGCAGTTTTTTTTTTGTGGGAGAGTTCGGGAGAGATCTTCGACTTCGCGGAGTGATTGCCGTTGATCTAGACGTCCGTTTTGTGCGCCGTTTTTTTTTGTTAGAAGCGTATTGAGGTTAGGTTTCTGAATATATATTTTAATTTCTGTAATTTTGATCTCGAATTTCTGAATAATTATCTGAGGGTCGGTTGTCCAAAAATCAATACGTCGCACGGTTTTCGAGATTTCGAGCGATCCCGAACTCTGTTTTGCGATCCGTTTAAAGTTTTGAAAAGCTGACACCAAGATCTACAACATATAATTTTTCTAGAAATTTATAGTTTCATCTAGTATTTTATTTTATTCATAGAAGTCAGATTTGGTCAACGGTTCATCGATTTGGTCATGGTTAGCCATAATGGCAATAACTTTTGACCAAATCGTGATTTTGCGGCACGGTCGATTCCAGTGCACTCATGGCGCTGAAATCTACCATGTTGCACACTCAAACTTGGAATTCATAATGTTTGACTAGTTAGTCAACTGTATATCTCGGTTTGCGTGCCACAGGTCCCGAATTTGGATCCGTGACTTTCCTTGGCCAAATATTTTTGTGTAGATTATTATTTCAGAATTAAATAGGTTAAAATAGGATTTTAGGTGATTTATTCCAGAATTAGAATAGTATTAATTGATATAACCCATTAGCCACTTTCTAGGATTTTTAGAGTGGGAATCGTTGATCTAACTTGTGGTTTTTATGTGACGGGGTAGATCGGACTACGACGTCTTGACTTATGACTTTACCATCTATCGGAGCAGGCAAGTATCACTATGACCTATGTTTCCTTTATTTTATACTGCATGTATCTTCGTGTCGTCTTTTCACTATTTCTCCATTATGTTTCATGGTTGTCATTGCTCATGATTACTATTGTGCACGAGAGTTAGAATCGATTGGGTATACATACATGTTCATGTCTTACACATTGTTTCCTATTGTTTACAGTTTATCGTATTGTTAATGTTTATCATAGTGGACATGTATTGTGAGTGAGTCGGGCGGGGGAATACAACAAGTAAGCATGTGGTCAACGAATTGAATACAGACCCCCTATACATTGATTGCATAATATCAGTCATGCACCACACGTATGACTGACGGATATCCCAAGCCGTCTACATGCTGAAAGTTGGTATTCTAAAACACACAGTACACGTGACTTAATTATTGTTGCCATGTCGTCTATTGTTCTTCTTTCGTCAAGTTACCTTCTTATTGTCATCATGTCTTAGTGGTATGTCAAAGTCTACCTTCATATTGTTATTACGTCTCAAAGGTACTTTCTTATCATACAATATCATGCCTATACTTATCTTCAGTTAAATTCCTTTTATCTTTCCTTCATGCTTGTATACTATATTGTGTAATGTAGTGTTATGGTGATCTTGCTCCAATCCTGACTGGATAACTATTTTTCAGCTTTAGACGAAGAGATTTGCCCCGAGGTCTACGGTGAGTATGTTGGAGACACTGACGTCACTGGCGTACCCGGTTCCAGCACTGATGCGAATTAGCATATTTTCTTCCTTATGGATTCGCATTAGTTAGTAGTTATAGTTATGGAGTTTAGTTGTCTATTTTATTCTCTGCTATCCGGGTTGTTCCCGAGACTTTCTGAGTTGTAGTGGATTTTTTATATTTATAATATTGAGACTATTGGATATTTTAGTAATTTTTGCTGGCTTAGTTGTGGATGATATATATGCGTGTTGTGCTTGTTGTGGACCATTGTTATCATAGACAGCGTACTACCGCCGATGCTGCGACGTAGGCTGGACTTGGCCACGTACTCGTATCCCAAAATTGGGAGCGGGTCGTGACAAGTTTTTATGGTGGTCCATGCAGGTCCAATTTCGCATAAGACTGCGAACTTGTGGTAGTGCTTAAGTTAGCTATACTACTACGAGCCTGCGAATAGATTTGAAGTTAGGAGGTTATATCATCCACAAATAGGATTTCTAACCCTATGAGTCTATTTTATCTTAAGATCTTATTGTCTCTTAATTTGCATCTTGCTTGATTCCGTCCATGATTTCTTCGATATGTTTGCATCTACCGTTCTAACCATATCCTTTCTTTCCTTTTAGTTTGTAATGGTTGAGACAAGGCGCAGTGCGATCCGTAAGGGGAAAAGGGTAGCTAACCCTTTTGCTACTTCCGAACCCGAGGGATCGACAGCAGAGAGTACCAAGTTCGTAGAGCCTTCTTTAGTTTTAGTTGTTATGCATGCTTAGTTAGTTGTTAGTTCCCTTATGTTCCTAGCCATTATCTCTCCGTGACTTAGCTTAAGAAATTAGTGCTTGTAAGAGTTAGGTATTATGCTATACTATTTGTGATGTTTTGATTTTTGAGGACAAAAATCTTTTAAGGGGGATAGTTTGTAGCATTTGGGTTCCAAAAATTTATTTTCTAGTTTGGAGATTTTTTTTTATTTTTAATTTAGATAGAATCAATTATTTACTAGGATGTTGATTTGGGATCGTAGGATTTTTGCCTAAGTCTATAAGTTAGATATAAGGAAATTAGGTTATATATAGTCTCTGGGGCCTCTAGATAGTCTCTAGAATATTATCTCACCATTTTAGAATTTTCAGAATTTTATGGAGATTTTTAGAAAATTTTCTATATTATTTTATTAATTTTCTAAGCTTCTAGGAATTTCTGTGAGAGCACCCAAGGGTATTTTTGAGGTCAAATAATTTATTTGGGCTCTAGAACTCCTAAAATATTTTCTAGATTTTTCTAGGAATTTTTAGGAATTTTTTGGGATTTATTTGGAATTTTTAGGATTTTTCCTGATTTTTATTTAATTTTCTGTAATTTAAAACCTATTTTCCAAAACATTTACCCAGTCAGCCAGGGGGGCCCACCCGTCAGCCACTGAAAGCGGGAGGGCGGGCCCCACGTGGCAGTGAGAGAGGGTGGGTGGAGCTCGGTCTCCGAGCCAAAGTGCTAATCCGAGCCAAGCTCGGAGCCGAGCCAAGCTCGGTCTATTATGGACAGTTGGATCCAGCTGTGGGCGCACAGGATCGCGCCACGTGGCAATCCGAAGCCGACTCACTAACGGCTTAGCAGCTCACCCTATATATATATATATATATATATATATATATATATATATATATATATATATATATATATATATATATATATATATATATATATATATATATATGTTATTAGCTTTTTCCGAAAACCCTATTTTATTCAGCAGTTTTTTTTTGTGGGAGAGTTCGGGAGAGATCTTCGACTTCGCGGAGTGATTGCCGTTGATCTAGACGTCCGTTTTGTGTGCCGTTTTTTTTGTTAGAAGCGTATTGAGGTTAGGTTTCTGAATATATATTTTAATTTCTGTAATTTTGATCTCGAATTTCTGAATAATTATTTGAGTGTCGGTTGTCCAAAAATCAATACGTCGCACGGTTTTCGAGATTTCGAGCGATCCCGAACTCTGTTTTGCGATCCGTTTAAAGTTTTGAAAAGCTGACACCAAGATCTACAACATATAACTTTTCTAGAAATTCATAGTTTCATCTAGTATTTTATTTTATTCATAGAAGTCAGATTTGGTCAACGGTTCATCGATTTGGTCATGGTTAGCCATAATGGCAATAACTTTTGACCAAATCGTGATTTTGTGGCACGGTCGATTCCAGTGCACTCATGGCGCTGAAATCTACCATGTTGCACACTCAAACTTGGAATTCATAATGTTTGACTAGTTAGTCAACTGTATGTCTCGGTTTGCGTGCCACAGGTCCCGAATTTGGATCCGTGACTTTCCTTGGCCAAATATTTTTGTGTAGATTATTATTTCAGAATTAAATAGGTTAAAATAGGATTTTAGGTGATTTATTCCAGAATTAGAATAGTATTAATTGATATAACCCATTAGCCACTTTCTAGGATTTTTAGAGTGGGAATCGTTGATCTAACTTGTGGTTTTTATGTGACGGGGTAGATCGGACTACGACGTCTTGACTTATAACTTTACCATCTATCGGAGCAGGCAAGTATCACTATGACCTATGTTTCCTTTATTTTATACTGCATGTATCTTCGTGTCGTCTTTTCAATATTTCTCCATTATGTTTCATGGTTGTCATTGCTCATGATTACTATTGTGCACGAGAGTTAGAATCGATTGGGTATACATACATGTTCATGTCTTACACATTGTTTCCTATTGTTTATAGTTTATCGTATTGTTAATGTTTATCATAGTGGACATGTATTGTGAGTGAGTCGGGCGGGGGAATACAACAAGTAAGCATGTGGTCAACGAATTGAATACAGACCCCCTATACATTGATTGCATAATATCAGTCATGCACCACACGTATGACTGACGGATATCCCAAGCCGTCTACATGATGAAAGTTGGTATTCTAAAACACACAGTACACGTGACTTAATTATTGTTGCCATGTCGTCTATTGTTCTTCTTTCGTCAAGTTACCTTCTTATTGTCATCATGTCTTAGTGGTATGTCAAAGTCTACCTTCATATTGTTATTACGTCTCAAAGGTACTTTCTTATCATACAATATCATGCCTATACTTATCTTCAGTTAAATTCCTTTTATCTTTCCTTCATGCTTGTATACTATATTGTGTAATGTAGTGTTATGGTGATCTTGCTCCAATCCTGACTGGATAACTATTTTTCAGCTTTAGACGAAGAGATTTGCCCCGAGGTCTACGGTGAGTATGTTGGAGACACTGACGTCACTGGCGTACCCGGTTCCAGCACTGATGCGAATTAGCATATTTTCTTCCTTATGGATTCGCATTAGTTAGTAGTTATAGTTATAGAGTTTAGTTGTCTATTTTATTCTCTGCTATCCGGGTTGTTCCCGAGACTTTCTGAGTTGTAGTGGATTTTTTATATTTATAATATTGAGACTATTGGATATTTTAGTAATTTTTGTTGGCTTAGTTGTGGATCATATATATGCGTGTTGTGCTTGTTGTGGACCATTGTTATCATAGACAGCGTACTACCGCCGATGCTGCGACGTAGGCTGGACTTGGCCACGTACTCGTATCCCAAAATTGGGAGCGGGTCGTGACAAGTTTTTATGGTGGTCCATGCAGGTCCAATTTCGTATAAGACTGCGAACTCGTGGTAGTGCTTAAGTTAGCTATACTACTACGAGCCTGCGAATAGATTTGAAGTTAGGAGGTTATATCATCCACAAATAGGATTTCTAACCCTATGAGTCTATTTTATCTTAAGATCTTATTGTCTCTTAATTTGCATCTTGCTTGATTCCGTCCATGATTTCTTCGATATGTTTGCATCTACCGTTCTAACCATATCCTTTCTTTCCTTTTAGTTTGCAATGGTTGAGACAAGGCGCAGTGCGATCCGTAAGGGGAAAAGGGTAGCTAACCCTTTTGCTACTTCCGAACCCGAGGGATCGACAGCAGAGAGTACCAAGTTCGTAGAGCCTTCTTTAGTTTTAGTTGTTATGCATGCTTAGTTAGTTGTTAGTTCCCTTATGTTCCTAGCCATTATCTCTCCGTGACTTAGCTTAAGAAATTAGTGCTTGTAAGAGTTAGGTATTATGCTATACTATTTGTGATGTTTTGATTTTTGAGGACAAAAATCTTTTAAGGGGGATAGTTTGTAGCATTTGGGTTCCAAAAATTTATTTTCTAGTTTGGAGATTTTTTTTTATTTTTAATTTAGATAGAATCAATTATTTACTAGGATGTTGATTTGGGATCGTAGGATTTTTGCCTAAGTCTATAAGTTAGATATAAGGAAATTAGGTTATATATAGTCTCTGGGGCCTCTAGATAGTCTCTAGAATATTATCTCACCATTTTAGAATTTTCAGAATTTTATGGAGATTTTTAGAAAATTTTTTATATTATTTTATTAATTTTCTAAGCTTCTAGGAATTTCTGTGAGAGCACCCAAGGGTATTTTTGAGGTCAAATAATTTATTTGGGCTCTAGAACCCCTAAAATATTTTCTAGATTTTTCTAGGAATTTTTAGGAATTTTTTGGGATTTATTTGGAATTTTTAGGATTTTTCCTGATTTTTATTTAATTTTCTGTAATTTAAAACCTATTTTCCAAAACATTTACCCAGTCAGCCAGGGGGGCCCACCCGTCAGCCACTGAAAGCGGGAGGGCGGGCCCCACATGGCAGTGAGAGAGGGTGGGTGGAGCTCGGTCTCCGAGCCAAAGTGCTAATCCGAGCCAAGCTCGGAGCCGAGCCAAGCTCGGTCTATTATGGACAGTTGGATCCAGCTGTGGGCGCACAGGATCGCGCCACGTGGCAATCCGAAGCCGACTCACTAACGGCTTAGCAGCTCACCCTATATATATATATATATATATATATATATATATATATATATATATATATGTTATTAGCTTTTTCCGAAAACCCTATTTTATTCAGCAGTTTTTTTTTGTGGGAGAGTTCGGGAGAGATCTTCGACTTCGCGGAGTGATTGCCGTTGATCTAGACGTCCGTTTTGCGTGCCGTTTTTTTTATTAGAAGTGTATTGAGGTTAGGTTTCTGAATATATATTTTAATTTCTGTAATTTGATCTCGAATTTCTGAATAATTATTTGAGTGTCGGTTGTCCAAAAATCAATACGTCGCACGGTTTTCGAGATTTCGAGCGATCTCGAACTCTGTTTTGCGATCCGTTTAAAGTTTTGAAAAGCTGACACCAACATCTACAACATATAATTTTTCTAGAAATTCATAGTTTCATCTAGTATTTTATTTTATTCATAGAAGTCAGATTTGGTCAACGGTTCATCGATTTGGTCATGGTTAGCCATAATGGCAATAACTTTTGACCAAATCGTGATTTTGCGGCACGGTCGATTCCAGTGCACTCATGGCACTGAAATCTACTATGTTGCACACTCAAACTTGGAATTCATAATGTTTGACTAGTTAGTCAACTGTATGTCTCGGTTTGCGTGCCACAGGTCCCGAATTTGGATCCGTGACTTTCCTTGGCCAAATATTTTTGTGTAGATTATTATTTCAGAATTAAATAGGTTAAAATAGGATTTTAGGTGATTTATTCCAGAATTAGAATAGTATTAATTGATATAACCCATTAGCCACTTTCTAGGATTTTTAGAGTGGGAATCGTTGATCTAACTTGTGGTTTTTATGTGACGGGGTAGATCGGACTACGACGTCTTGACTTGTGACTTTACCATCTATCGGAGCAGGCAAGTATCACTATGACCTATGTTTCCTTTATTTTATACTGCATGTATCTTCGTGTCGTCTTTTCACTATTTCTCCATTATGTTTCATGGTTGTCATTGCTCATGATTACTATTGTGCATGAGAGTTAGAATCGATTGGGTATACATACATGTTCATGTCTTACACATTGTTTCCTATTGTTTACAGTTTATCATATTGTTAATGTTTATCATAGTGGACATGTATTGTGAGTGAGTCGGGCGGGGGAATACAACAAGTAAGCATGTGGTCAACGAATTGAATACAGACCCCCTATACATTGATTGCATAATATCAGTCATGCACCACACGTATGACTGACGGATATCCCAAGCCGTCTACATGCTGAAAGTTGGTATTCTAAAACACACAGTACACGTGACTTAATTATTGTTGCCATGTCGTCTATTGTTCTTCTTTCGTCAAGTTACCTTCTTATTGTCATCATGTCTTAGTGGTATGTCAAAGTCTACCTTCATATTGTTATTACATCTTAAAGGTACTTTCTTATCATACAATATCATGCCTATACTTATCTTCAGTTAAATTCCTTTTATCTTTCCTTCATGCTTGTATACTATATTGTGTAATGTAGTGTTATGGTGATCTTGCTCCAATCCTGACTGGATAACTATTTTTCAGCTTTAGACGAAGAGATTTGCCCCGAGGTCTACGGTGAGTATGTTGGAGACACTGACGTCACTGGCGTACCCGGTTCCAGCACTGATGCGAATTAGCATATTTTCTTCCTTATGGATTCGCATTAGTTAGTAGTTATAGTTATGGAGTTTAGTTGTCTATTTTATTCTCTGCTATCCGGGTTGTTCCCGAGACTTTCTGAGTTATAGTGGATTTTTTATATTTATAATATTGAGACTATTGGATATTTTAGTAATTTTTGCTGGCTTAGTTGTGGATGATATATATGCGTGTTGTGCTTGTTGTGGACCATTGTTATCATAGACAGCGTACTACCGCCGATGCTGCGGCGTAGGCTGGACTTGGCCACGTACTCGTATCCCAAAATTGGAAGCGGGTCGTGACAGGTGGCCCATGCAGGTCAATCTTTGCTATTAATACGAAGTCGTGGTAGTACTTGAGCTTATCTGTACTACTGCGAGCCTGTCCAAGGATTAAGGTTGAGTCATGGAATATTTTAGGATTTTGGTACTCGGTCACATATTAGGAACTCTTGGTAGATTCCAAGGATGACCCCTAGGAATCTTATTTCGAACTTTTCGAAACTCTTCCCATTTATACCTGTCCGTCCTGATTTCTGAAATATTTGTCCGTATCAAACTTTATTCATTCTTGAAATGAGTTGTGGATCCCAGAGGGAAGGTATAAGTTGAACTTATATATCTTCTAGGTTGAGGCGAAAATATTGCCAGTCGCATATCAGGTTGAGATTGTTTTAGATTATATTCCAATGATTTCCTTTATTTTGACCTAGATCGTACCTTTGGGACTTCTTCTGAAAACTTTTCCTAAATCCTGTCTCAGAATCTGTTTTTGCTAGTTCCCATTTACTTATCCTTGATTCGTCGTGGAATTTTGAATCTTGATGTTCGTTCGTTGTTGACTTTGACTTTGTATCTAAGATCAATTTTTATGAATTGAGTTAAGATATTCTGATAAACTTATTTGATGAGAACGGTAAATGTCTACTTTATTTATGGAGTTTAGAATTTATCGTAGTCATACTAGCTAGCACGACAGGGACGTGGAGCCTGATGATGGATATACTGTCATAGTTATGGAATTTAGATTTTCTTACAGCCATACTAGTTGGCGTGGTAAGGAATCTAGATGACATAATTATAGGGTGTATACCTTAGTTTTAGACTCCATCGTTTATTGCAGCTATGCTTACTGGCATGGCAAAAATTCTAGCAACATAATTTCAGGAAGACGTGTATGGTTATCAGACTGTATCTTAAATCGGATCACTTTGTTATGACCAGATGAGCAAGAACAAATTCTTATCATTATTCTTCCCCGTCTTGGTTAACTCTGTCTATCTACAGCCATAATTAGGATTTTCTCAACATGATCGTTTGTGTTCCATCTTCCTATGATTTGACTAAACTCTTCTTCACTAGCCTCTTGAATAATTCTTCTTGTCCTTCCCGGTAATTGTTGAAAGTGCCTCATGGATTGATTCGGGGGAAGTTCAAAAAGTAATTTATCCTTGTATTACGGAATCGGGAGTTTGCATCCAGAGAAATACTGGCGAGACATGACTTCGGATAACGGCATCATGGTTAAATATGTTTCTCGAATTCTACTTGGACCACTCCCTAAGCATTTTGACTAACATCTTCTCCTTTATTTTGCAAAAATTATTTGAAAATATTTCACGGATAATAGCCAAGTTAAGTTCAGAAACCTATATCATCTGGCGTGGCAGCTGTGCACTGCAGCCATCCGTCGTATTATGGAACAAGGAAGTTAATCGCAGCTAGATGCACACTAGCGCGATAGTAACTTCATGTGACGTAATTACGGAGGTATATGGTTCTTGAGTTTTACTTCGACTACGTCCTATGTATTTCGTTTGGCCTTGTACTATTCTTGGAAATATTTCGATAATCTTTCTTGTCTTGCTTGACCCTTACCTTGTCTGAATATTAATATGGATTGCTCGATCCAGTCTTAGGCCCCTGTTACCTTCTATTTTGATGATCGAATAGCCAAACCTAGTTAACAGATTCTGTAGTATAACTATAATACATTATTATGTGTGATTGTGATGAGTATATTTCCTTGGAGATTTATTGGGTTAAGCTTATAGGACAGATATGAGTGACTGACTATAGTGGACTTAGAAACCATTAAGAATGATTAGTTTGATAGTATAGATTGATTTTAAGGTATCTAAGAAGGGCTAATGAAATATTATCTTTAGTGACTACGGATTTAGGACTAGAATCTTGTTCTTAGATTTGAGGGTTTATATTCAGGAGTTCTTGAGTAAAAGAGAGAAGGCTCAATACCCAGAATAGGTTTTGAATGTACAATTTCATGGAGCTTGTGATTAGTAGGATAAAGATACTTAGGACGGGATAAGGAAACAAACAAATTGCTTTTGGAGATTGGAATTTTGGTTGCTGGCCAATCATTGTGATATATATACGTATCTCGAGGATGACCTATATTTTAGAGTATATGTAAAGGTTCTTATTGATATGAAGATTCTAATGGGTAAATAGACATAGTTTTTATGGAAGAAGCTTGATGAACCTGAACCAAAATACCAGTAGAGAGAAACAACATAGGTGATCACAAAGGTAGCAGATTGAGTACTGTACCCATAGCAGTTGCGTGTTTTAGCTTGACCTATTGGATGATTTTCATTTCGAGGACGAAATTTTTATAAGATGGGTAGGATTGTAAGCCCCTGAATTTAGGGCTTATTTTTTTAAATTTTATAATTCAATTAGTTGTAATATATATATTATTATTTGATTATTATTTGATTTAATGCTCTTTACCGTGACTTGGATTTCTAGAGCATCAGGGATGTCAGTCTCTGGAAACTTCCTTCTTGAAGATTGTAGTAGACGAGATTATCTTCACATTGATATTTCATGTCCCACTCGAACTTGTTCCCTTGTACTCTTTTTGCTTCGCGTAAGTTCGGGTCAATTTAGACCATTTTAATTATTGATTGAATTCCTACCCTTTTCCTTGATCATCATATGCACGTTACCGTGACTTTTAATTTAGGAGCACAAGACCAGTCGTTTTCTCAGAACCAACTTGTCATGCCTGATCTACTCGAGACGCTCTTCACCCATGACCTTTGTGTCCCACTCAGACACTCCATTTTGTGCTCCATTTTCTTTGCACAACTTTCGGTTCAATTTAGACCATTTAATCATCTACCGTAATTTGTGACCTGACTTCCAATTTAATTTCGGGACCCGACATCGACCCAACCTAGTCGACCCCAAATATGGACATGGCCCACATGAAGCCTACTACCCGCCTGCCACTTGTGTCCCATTTATTTGAGCCCCTACATGCTACTTATTTTCCCATGATCATAAATACCTATTTTAATTCGATTATTGCCTCCTGTCCGATTTTGACCCAACCCCGACTTCATGTTACCCTCCCTCATGACACCCCCACTCTCTTACCCTTGAAAAATAATTAAATACCCAGTCTACCTATTTTTTATATTTAATGGAAAATTTCCTTTATTAAAAATTCCTAGAAATAATCTATTCCCCATTTAATCCAAGCCCTCATTCCACTCCTATTCAATCCCAACCCGCCATTTTTCCCCACAACACAAACTCACACACACATCTCCCCCCCCCCACAGTGGCCGACCTCTCTCTCTCCTCTCTCTCTAGTAATCTCTCTCTCTACAAATATCTCTCTTTTTCTAATAAGTATATATATATGTATATACATATATATAAATATTCTTTCCTTGCACCTCACCCCAAGCCCACACCCCCATCACCTCACTCTTCTCCCCCTCTACAGCCGACAGTACCAGCCCACTCTCTCTCTCTTTCCCTCTCTCTAAATATCTTTATTCTCACTCTCTCTCTCTCTCACTTTCTATACATTATATGTACTCACACACACATTTAACTCTCTCCCACTCTCTCACCATCACCCTACTACATCTCTCTCTCTCTCTTCTCTCTCACACATACATACCCCTTCACCAGCACCACCGCACCCGAACCTTCATTCTCCCCGAGCTCCACGCAGCAGCCATGGCCGAACTCCCTCTTCCCGAGCTCCTCACTCCATCACCATCATCTCATCCTTCTCCTCCCCAACCCGAGCCCAACCCCGAGCAAACACCACACAACACCACACACCACCACCACTTTCACCATCTCCACCACCCCCACACTAACACCACAGCCGCCGTCGCCTGCCGTGGTCGGCCTGGCCCGCACCTACGTGCGTGAGCGCAGCTGCAGTGCAGCGCAGCACAGCAGTGCAGCAACTGCACGCTGGCAGCCGCACGCGCACCGGCCGGCCGCGCGCCGCCCCGGCCGTCGTCGTCGTCGGCGAGCACCCCCCCATGGCCGGGCGCACCCAGGCGCACCAACCTGTGGCGGCCAACGTCCTCCGGGACGCGCCGTCTAGGCAATTTCAGCGTTTTCTCGGAGTTCCGTCGACGCGCGCGCGGAGAAAATTCCAGAATTCGCACTCCGTTGCGGCGACTTCGCATACGTTTTCTGGGAGATCCGACCGTTGGATCGGCGAACTCCTTGCTTCGTCTCAATCTCGGTATAACCACCTTCACTCCTCTCAAATTTCACCCGTTAATTTTGTCGTTTGATACATCAAAACCGGCCACCAAGTTGACGTTTTAATTTGTACTATTTTTGGACAGTTTTGCGACGCCAACTTCGCGGGTTCGTATCTTCGCCGTATCAGCTCCATTTTACGTGTTACCAGTTCCGGTGCACAGCTGGTATAACCCTCTTCCTGCCCCCCTTTAGATTTCATTTCAGTTTGAGCTTGTTAGGTCGGTCGAATTCGACGTCAAAGTTGGCCGTTCAAATTCTTAGTGTTGCACTTGTAAAATTCTATTTTTGAACCCGGGACTCCGGATTCAATTTCTGACACCACCAGTAGACTCGTGGCATCGTTCTGGCATGTTTTCATATAAAGTTTGTTAGATTTGGAGAACGTGGGCCCTGGCACGCATTTTGGTGCAAAGCGGGTCCCACTTTCTGAGTCAACGGGTCATTTTGAGTTCGGCTCATCGGAATCCAATTTCGGATATACCGTTGAGTTCGTATCGTCATTCTGGACTAGTTGACATATAATTTTCTAAGTTTTGAGGATATTGGCTCCGACACGCTTTTCCGTGTAAATCGGAATTTCAATGTCCTGGACAACGGACCAAATTGAGATCGGGTCATCGGAATCCAATTCTGGATATACCGTTGGGATCATATCGTCATTCTGGATTCGTGGACATATAATTTGTTAGGTTTGGTAGACTAAAATTCTTGCACGTTTTTCGGTGCAAAGCGGGTCCGACACGGACACCGTTTTAACCCGAAATTACCTTTTTGCCCCTATGTCCAAATTGGACTTATGGACAGGCTATTCTAGCTGATTTAACCATTCTGGACATATTGGTGATGTTAGTTTCATCATCCGATAACATCTGTAGGTTTTTACCCTATTATTATAATCCTTCTCCTTTGTGGTATTTTGAGATTCATCGATTCCAGTGATTTCACAACCACTGAAATTGAATGTATTGACCCTGTAGATGTTTGTAGAGACTAGCTTTGACCTTGTTTGACCATGGTTGACTACTTTGACTGAACGTCGAAGTAGAGTCAACATTTGACCTAGGTTAGACTAGTTTTGACCCTGGTTGACCACAGTTGACTATTTTGACCAAAAGTCAACCGGAAGTCAACCGTAGCCTAAGATTGACCAGAACTTGACCGAAGTTGACCAGTTGACCCAAAGTCAACTGTTAGTCAACGTTAGTCAAGTTTGACCTAGAGTTGACCAGAGTTGACCAGTTGACCAAAAGTCAACTTTAAGTCGACCATTGACTTAAATTGATCTAGTTGACTTGCTTTGACTTGCCTTAACCCAGTTTGACTTAGTATGACTTGATTTTACTTCCAAACCCTTATATTGATACAGTATTCCACCTATAGGTCCTCGAGGCACTGTTCTTGGACCAGTTGACATATTCCACCAGATCTCAGGCGAGTACATTCTCTGATAATATTTCTGTTTTATGATATCGTTTATGTTTCTTGTATTTAGTGTAGATACCCTTGTTTTCTTGACACATTGTTCACACGGATTAGTATTTCTCTGGATCCCGTCATGAGATGTTATTCCTCGCTTTCTTTGGTATATCTTGTGCAAGTCTTCCTTGTTCCTTATGCATTGTATAGATACGATTCCTGCGAAGGCTAGCTACCCTCTCGGAGAATCGCGTGTCATGATGTGTCATGGTTGGATCCATTATACTAGTCGAGGACGGGGAGTATTAGTGTAGATGTGTGGTCATTATCCACCTTGTTATTCTTGTAGATCTTGTGAGTGTTAATCATACACCCCACGTATGATTAACCAGGCCAGTAGACCTTATGCAGACCCAAGCCGGCCACATGTTGAAACTAGTACTCACACACTTAGATAGATGATTCTTGATTCTTGTACATGCCATGATCAGTTTTACTTGCCTTGTTCTAGCTCTAGATTACAGCTTACCTTGCCATGATACTCACATGTACATTTCATGATTTCTTGTATATTCTCTCTATTTACTGCTACATTTTAATATCATCTAATTAGAACTGTTATTTGAGATTTGTGCTCGTTCCATCCTGACTGGATATGTTGACAAAATTTTAGGAGTAGTTGTGCCCTCAGTATTGGACTTCATGATGTTGCAAGCTGAGGTAGATCTCACTATTCTTCTATGTGAGTTGTCTGGTAGTTATCCTTAGTTAGTCTTGTTGTTCCTTCTTCATTTTCCTGTCTTATGATCATTGTAGATTCTAGTTGTTCTAGTGATATTGTCATTATTTCTTGTCTTATCTTTCTTAGTTTTTGTGATGTGACATGAGTACATTTCATAGTTATGGATCTTGGATATTGTAGTTAGTATAGTATACTTGACAGCGTTCTACCGCCGATACCGCGGCGTAGGTTGGGCGTGGCCCACGTATTCGTACCCGTATATCCGGGTGCGGGTTGTGACACTTACATATGAAATTTGTTGGAAGGTAACAGCTAGTATTACACTATAAATATGAAAGTCACGGTAAAGGACACAAAAAGATCTAAAATAGAAAGTAAGAGTTCATGAAGTGACAATTAATGCTCAAACATTAAAGAAGATCAAGTTGAAGTATGAAATAAAATTAATTAAGGAATCTAGTAAAATAATTTAGGGACACAGTTTTCAGAGAGAAGATAGTCTCCTAGGTGGATACAGTCAAGGAACGATCAAATCATTTCTCAAATTTCAAACGGTTTGAAGGTCACAATAAAAGATCTGGATTTGGGGAAAGGTCGAGTAAGTCAAAATTGAGATATAATCACATGGTTTGGTCAAAGACTAACTATACTTGTGTATATACAACTATCTTGGTCATGGATGGAATGTATAGTACCTCTATCTCATTAGGGTGACCTTGTCTGCTTCTTTGTTCTCTATCAAGATAAAATTTAATCCTAAAATTTGAGTTCTCAATATGTATTTCCAAGCTTGACATAAACTACGATATTCAAGCATAACCATAAAAATAATTCAGGTCTTTAATAACCCTAAGATAACCCTTAGTATGACAAAATATATATATTTTCCCTCCAATATGCACAAACTAAACTTTCTTATTCTCTAGTCGGTTGAGGTCATCCATCATAACTTAAAAATTTAGATTCCTCTAATCAATCTAAAAATAAGATTTATCATATCTCTTAATAAATTTTCCACAAAATCGTAATATTATAAATTCAAACTTTAAACTCAAGATTTAGATAATCTTATCAATCGTGAATTATGCGACAAAATTTAAAGATTTTTTTTCACAATTGAAATATTAAGCTCAAAATCTAAATAAATTTATCAATCATAGATCGTATGACACAGTTTGAAATTTAAAATTTTTCTCAAATCAATTTATATCCTCAAAAGATATGAATAGCTATAACCCAAAAATCATAAATATTTTCTAAATCTTCAAAATCAATGATTTTACTCAATCTTCTATCAATCCTTTGATGAATACTCCTAGTAGTCTCAAGATAAAAAAAAATTTGTCCTCAAAGTTGGTAATATTGCTACTACCCAACTTAGAATTAACTAATCCTTAAGATCATACTTTTTAGAAAAAAAAATGCCTCTATATCTTAAATAAGACCTCAATGTATACTAATTGTGAATGTAATCCTTCTAGTCACATGTTTGACCTATGAGCATATACTAGTGTAGTCATCTTCCTAACCGACATTAAGCACGAGAAAGTAAGGATTCACGGTAGAAAGGGGTCAAACAAGATGCAATCAAGGAAGGCAAACGGGAGTTCGAAGTTTGGAGTCAAGAAAGAATATCAAGTATATGGATGAGATCCTATACTCTAATCCTATCTGCAGGCTCACATCGGTACAATAACGTAGCCGAAGTGATAAACTTGACCTGCATGGGCTACCACAAAAATATGTAACGCTCCAGTCCCCAAATACTTAGGACTAAGTACGTCGACATGCCAGCTGCATATATACGAAGTAACTCCAATATATGGAACCTTCGTATGTATACATAAGCTGTAAAATGTAGTAATCCATAACACTAATCTCATCCACAAATAAAGGAAAAAGAATTTATAATAAACTCATGAATTATCATTTACAAAGTTGTTGGGTGGAGATAAATCCACTACCAACTAGAAAGAGAGAAATACACGATAAAGGAATTTTGTCGAGCGATGTGAAGGCAATCCAAGTGCAATTCCTCGGAAGAAGAGAGGAAAACATGGCCATGGAGAGTGCACCTGCGAAAACCACAAACACACACCTAAAAATTCACCAGGTCCTCAGAGGGACGTAAAAAGATACAATAAATAACATGCCATGAACTGAATATAAAGTTGTTCAATAATAATTCGGACCATAACAAGGTTCAGTACCTTATCATCGAAGCAGTTAACCACACCTACAACCAAATAAGGACAAGGTGTGGTAAACTTGTTCGCGACGAGATGCTATTCCAAGCCATGGTCAAGCATAAGTACATAAACCAAAAGTACCCATACCTAACGGATAGAGGTCACCTAACCACTCTAAGTGTAATACAATTGAAAATAGCGCATGGTCGCATAACCTCCAAGTCAAGTCAAGATAAAATAAGCAGGACCTCAGTAGCGAGTCTCAATACTATATACCATTCCTCAGTATCGAGCGAGTCTACAGTATATAGTCTACCTATCGTTCCTCAGTAGCGAGTGAGTCTACGATAGATAGGGAGGAGGTTAACGTCCAGTTGTATTCTTCCCTCCCAATGATCTAACTCTAATGACCACTAGCTAGTCTTTTATCATGCAATCCTAGTAGTAGTCATGGCCTAACGCCCGTCCAATATGTACTACTGGCCACTCAGTACATATGTCCGAGACCTATATGCGTCTCGTGATTCATGACATACATGTGTCAAGGCCAATGAATGTAGGTAGTCTATTAAATCTAGGTTTTACTAAGCAAGAAAATATTTAAGTAGAGGAAATAGAACTAGACAATAAACTTTGCAACAGTTTAGCACAATTTATTTTGCAGAAAATAATAAATATAAAATAAATGCTTGCAGTATAATGAGCAGTTATAAACGGTGATGGCAAGATATCTTGCCTGATGTCCGGAGTGAGGTAAGATGATGTCCTGGCGACGAATCAACAACAACGCACAAAGGGGAAGGTGTACGAACAACTTCGGATGCTGAAAATAGTCTATTATCTAATTATAATTAATATTGCACCTATTATATTTATCTAATAGATTCTAAAATTAGGATATGGCATAGGTTTTCGTATTAGCTTTCCAAAAAACTAAATGGATCGTATTTTCGTTTCCGGAACTTCCCGAAATCGCAAAAATACTGAAACACGTTTATTTTTGGGACACTAGATACTCAAACAGTTTTGCAAAAATCTACAAAATAAATTTTGTCTATTAAAATACATTTCTGGAAATCTTACCTCGATACGCTTCTTTTAAAAAAAACTGGAGGCGAAACGGAGTTCGGAGCTAGGAGATATCGTCGTTCCAAGTTGCTCTTGCTACTAAAAAGCGGGGCTGAATTCTGATGACGAATTTTTGAGTTACTATTGGACTAAAAATAATTTTGAATTATGGTTGATAGGAAGGAAATGTATTGGGTATATATAGGTACTTATTTCAGATTTATCTCCTAAATTAGATAGGATTTGATTTAAATAAATTGGAGTTTGCTTTGTTAGGATAGGATATAGATAGAGATGCTTTCCTATTAGACTTAGGATTATGATTAACTTAAAATATAGTTCATATTTATCTAAATTATCTATAACATTATTTAAAATTGCTATAGATAATAAATAGAGTTAATATTTATTTAAACAACCTTCACCTAATCTCATTTATACAAGCTGAAATATCTAATACTAAATTGACATTTATTCTATATTATGTAAATAGTGTACAATATAAGTAACATGTAAAAAGTAATAAAAGTTATTAAATAAATCCTAAAATTTTGAGAAAAATTGTATAATATAGTTTAGATCCTTAATGTACTAGAAAAATAGCTTTATATATTTTTATATTAAATTCACTAATGAGCACTATATTAAATATATGTAAAATAATACAAACTATATAATAAGTCAATAAATAGTTATTTAAAAATCCAAAAATTTTACAAATATTTATTTTAAAAAATTAGGGGGTTTACAAAAGACTTATTTAGATAAGTACTAAGAAGAGTTTTAATTCCCCTCAGATTTTCTACTATTTAATTCAAATTGATTTAAAAGTAACTCAATCAAATATAATCCAATGTAAATAGATTCTACCTATAATTTAAATTGTATTTAAATAACTTAGTAATTTTTTTCCAACTTAAATCACCATAATTAATTACATATTAAATCAACCCATTTTTAATATACCTTTTTCGAAATAATATATTAATGATAATAATTAATTTCGAAAATACAAATATATATACACTCGCATGCAAAATAATACTTACTTAAAACACGGTTTTTCTAAATTAATAGTTATACTTGCACCATAAAATAAACTGGCCTTTTTTAAATAAAAATAAAGTTTGACAATCCTCGGCGCGACGCATTTATAACTTCAAACAATATAAACTTTTTATCGTCTATTATTGTGAAATATTTTTTTACATCTATATAATTAAAACATTTTATAAAACTATGTACTTCGCACTTATTCGCACTTGACGAAAAATTTACGAAACGCAAACTCGTACGCGACGTACAAATCCGAAGTACAAAAATCAATACCTTATTTATTAAAAAAAATCGTAGTAGAAATTTAGGAATTTTACACGAAGCCCAACCCCCCCTAATTCGTTGGTCTGGCCATGGTGACCCAGCTGGCCCAGTGGTGCTTGTCCTTCCCCTTGTTGTGACCCCAGAAAAAGTTAGAGAAGAGGGATTCTAAAGAGGATAACACCCTCTTTGGTGGGGAGCATACTGCCAGGGTGTAGATGGGGATGGAGGAGAGGACATGCTTGATCAGAATCAACTTTCCGTCGGGAGAGAGGGTCGCGTTATACCAACCCTCGATCTTTTTTCTGATTTTGCTCACTAGACCTGCGTAAATGCCCGAATTCGCTTTCATGTACACCAGCGGACACCCCAGGTAGGAGAATGACGGGTATGCGGTGGAGAACGATGTCAGGTTGGAGAGCGTCGCCGAACGAGTTCTGTCGGCTTTGTGGTGGATATAGATGACGCTTTTGTTGGTGTTCACTCGCTGGCCCGAGCATCTGGTGTATTTCTCGAGCGTTTGGTGGACCACTTCTACCGAGCCGATGTCGCCTGATGAGAAAATGAGGATGTCATCCGCGTAGGCCAAGTGAGTGATAAGCGGGCATCTTGTGGTGGTGTGAAAGTGGTTGAATCTGGGGTGTTAGCCATGTTGTTGAGGTTTCTGCTAAGCGCTTCGGCTGCTATAATAAAAATGGTGGAGGAGAGCGGGTCACCCTGTCTGACCCCCCGGATGGATTTGAAGAATCTGTCGGCTTGCCCGTTGATTACTGTGGAGAACCAGGAGTTGCTTATGGATCTGAAGATGATGTCTATCTTTCGGAGAACCCGAAGGCCCTGAAGACCCCGATCATGAACTGCCAGTCAAGACGGTCATACGCCTTCTCCATGTCGAGTTTGATGGCGACGTTTCCGCCCCTGGATGGGAATTTCATGCAAGTTATCATTTCCTACGCAAGGAGGATGCTGTCAGTGATGTTCCGGCTCGGGACAATATATATATATATATATATATATATATATATATATATATATATATATATATATATATATATATATATATATATATTTTTTTTCTTTTTTTTTATATATGTATATATACATATAAAAAATGTGTGTATATATATATACATACATACATACATACATACTAATCTATTTGAGAACTATTAAAACATTCTATAGAGAAAATTTGGGCATATGAATTTAGATTTAAATAAAAACCTTTTTGTTATGCCAAATGCTTTTGCAAATGCATATTCTATTTATAGAGATGCAAAATTCTATTTGTTGTAATTGCAAATATCAAATTTGAACAAGTAGCTTATCATCAAAAATAATCTATCAATCAAATTAAAATAGTGGAACGGGTAAATGTTACAGAGTTGGAATTGTTAGAAAAGTGAACGAAAATTTGATTTGAAAAATTAAATAAATTTTTTTTATTAATTTTACAATAGGTGTGCCAATTGTGCAACGAATCTATTTATTGGAAAGGTGTGTCATTTCCATTGTGTCTTTTCATCCCTTATAAAAGGATAATCCTATGAGTGTTTGAATCAATGAATCAAAAACTTAATCCATTCATCAAACATTATGTCTAAGATAGAGAGACAGAGAGACTACAAATATTCCTTCATCGAGTTCATGTGGTATGAAGTGCTGCTACCGAAGAAGAAGAAGAACCATTGTATCCCGGGAGACTAATCGCCATTAAACCGTAAGCATAAGTGCGGGATAAATATTGTCTTAAAGACATTGAACCAAGTTCAAGCATCGTTCTTAGTTTGATCGTTATTTTATGTTTTAATTTCAGAGTCTAAAATATAGGGTGGGGAATTTAATGATGAAAATCTTAAGACAATATTATTAATTTTTTTTATAACTTTTTTCTACTCTAGTTTTGGTTCATAGAGACAAACAGGACATAAATTCATCATTACAATTTTTATGTTCATATTTGTTATCGATATGCTTCAAAAAATTTAAATCTAGATTGTAGTTGAGTTAGACATACTTACTGTAGTTTTGAAATAACACGTATGGTATATGCATGCATGTAGTGGATTTTTATGCAAGGCATCATAAGTGGCTTTGTATTATGAATTCTTATAAATTCATCACAGGATCAATAGAGGCATTTTAAGTGTACAATTCTATTTAATCTTTAATGGTTAATAGCAACAATAATTATTGACATCAAGTATGTAAATCACTGATCATAAGAGGGTCTCCTCCTCTCTTTAGTTTGTGAACAATAATATTGCATCAATATGTCGATATATAGAATTATAATCAGTATTGGAAAAAAAAGGAACTATAGCTTAACAATGCTCTGCACATACCTGATATTCGAAAGAATCTGATTTTTGGATCAATGTTAAGCAAGCATGGATTTAAATTAATATTTGAATCTAACAAATTTATACTTACCATGATTGAAGTTTATGTGGTGAGGGGTTACCTCAAGGAGGGTCTCTTCAAAATGAATGTAATGACTATTATGCTTAATAAGATGATTAAGTTTTCTTATATTGTTGAGTCCTCTCATATGTGGCATGGAAGATTAGGTCATGTTAATTATTATTCAATCAGAAAACTAATGAACATGGACTTAATTCCTAGATATGCAAAAGATTGAAATCATAAGTGTGAAATATGTGCAGAAGCAAAATTATCTTATACTTCTTTTCAAAATCCGGTTGAAAGAGATACTGAACTATTGAATTTAATCCATACAGATATATGTGATCTAAAAGACATACAAACTATAAATGGGAAGAAGTGCTTCATCACATTTATCGATGACAGTACTCATTATTGCTGTCTATCTTATGAAATCAAAATATGAGGCAATAGATATGTTCAAGCAATATAAAACTGAAGTAGAAAATCAAATTAATCGAAAGACTAAAGTTCTTAAAAGTAATAGAGGTGGTGAATATGAAGCACCATGTGCAGGTTTCTGTGCAGAACATGAAATTATCCACCAAACCACTATATCATATTCACCACAATCTAATGGTATTGCTGGAAAAAAAATCGAACAATTAAAGAAATGATGAAGTATTTATTATTAAGTTCAGATCTACTAGATAACTTGTAGGAAGAAGCTGTACTTACACCAACTACCTTTTAAATAAGGTGCCCTATAAGAAAAAGAAAGACAAGACTCCATATGAATTATAGAAAGGTAAGCAACCTTCCTATAAAAACCTCAAAGTGTGGGAATGTCTTACAAAAGTGGCAATTCATTTGCCTAAAAGGTCAAGATAGGTCGTATGACCTTTGACGTCTTATTTATAGGATATGCTGAAAGAAGTTTTGTTTATCGGTTTCTCGTACATATGTCAGAAATTTTGAAGATACATAATAATACAATTATTGAATCTCGGAATGCATCCTTCTTTGAGAATATCTTTCTATGTAAGAAGATACATGAAAGAGAAACACTAAAAAAAATTATGATAATATTAGTCATGATCGCTACACAAAAATAGCTAATTAGGAACAGTAGGCGTATTTCAATCTGGAACACCTATTTAGTGTGCCTAAGTTTTGGAACAGACAAAATCCGTGCCAAAAAAAATGTTACACATATTTTTTTATTTTTAATAAAAAAAACTATTTAGTCTGGAACACGTATAAACTATTCCAAAACTATTTCAAATCATAAAAATTTAGTTCACGTGACCTTAACAAAGCGTCAAATCCATTTTCTCCAATCTGGCACACATACCCCCATCCCCAAATCTCTTCTCTAGCGGGAATTAAAAACCACAGGAAACCCCTACTTCTCTAGCGGATTCTGTCATCCTTTCCCTCTCCTGTTATATGCATTTTTATCTATTTTGTTTAGGGACAAAACTTATAAGTGACAGTCAATTTACTAATGTGCATGTTTAGAAAATCTAGCGATTATCAACAATTCAAACTTCTCTTCTTGGGTAGAATGATAAAATACCACTCTAAACTTTTGATTAACTAGCTTTGAACCTATTGTGAGAATTAAACAAAATGCATTTATCATGGGAATGAGCTAAGCTTTATGCAACATTACATTGGTAAGCTTTATTGCGGCTAGGGATGCAAAATTTCTTGGAGGACATTCCAATATCGCCAAAGTGAAGAAGAGTGACTTCGAAATTTCTTGGAGGACATTCCAATATCGCCAAAGCCCGTACCAGCAATTTGTATACATTGCGATAGTCAATCTGCTATCAGTAGGGCACAAAGTCATATTTATAACGATAAATCAAGACACATTCGAAGACGCCACAGTACCGTTATACAACTTCTCTCTAATGACATATTCACAATTGATATAAAATCAAAGGAAACCTTGCGGATCCACTAACTAAAGGTTTGGCAAGAGAGCAAGTATATAAGTCATCAAGGGGAATGGGTTTGAATCATATGATAAAATAAATTCCATAAAGGAAAAACCCAACCTAGTTGACTAAAGATCCCAAGATCTAGGTCAAAATGGACAACCTAATTATGTAAAAAAATTTAAATGACAATGACGAGTATTTAAATACTCTTTCCATTCTCTAGAATAACAAATAATAGTGCCGCCTGCAAAGAAAAACTAGGGTAAGCATTGCTTTTAATGCTTTCTATGACTTAAAATTCAAGTGGAGTATAGTAGGATACTCTTAGTAGGAAGTCACCTATATGAGCGTGGAGGTGGGACCGCTTCTATGAGAATTATAAGGCTGAATTCCCTAACACTTACAAAACCACGCAAATATTTAGGGCCAAAATGAACAAATTAATAGAAGCAATATTGGACGAAAAGGAATTGTGTAATATTTATTGAATTAAGTTTACAACAATAGCTGAACAGTTTCAAGACACCATGTTCACTGGATAGCTAGTAAACTCGATAAATATTCACAAGGGAAGGTTCAAGGCCAAAAGCTACCTATCCTTACAATAACTTTTCAAATGATATCTATCTCTCTCTCTCTCTGTGTGTGTGTGTGTCTGCATTATATCTGCATTATGTCTGTATTTAGTTCTAATTATGCATATTCAAATATTCATTCATTTCAGGATTGTTGAAAAAATGAATATAAATTTGACTTGAAAATTTAATTAAAAATTATTTTTATTATTTTTCCAATAGGTGTGTCCAATGTGCAACAAATCTATCTATTGGAAAGGTGTGTCCTTTCCATTGTATCTCTTCACCCCTTATAAAAGGATAATCCTATGAGTATTTGAATCAATGAATCAAAAACTCAATCCATTCATCAAACATTAAGTCTAAAAGAGAGAGACTACCAACATTGCTCATCGAGTTCCTGCGGTATAAAGTGATGCTACCGAAGGAGAAGAACCGTTGTATCCTGGGAGACTAATCGCCATTAAATCGTAAGTACCAGTTTCGGACGAATATTTTCTTAAGGACATTGAACTAAGTTCAAGCCTCGGTCTCGGTTAGGTCATGATTTTATATTTTAATTTCAAAGTCTAAAATACAGAGTTGGAAATTTGATGATAACATGAATTGACAATATTCTCAAGATGTTACAATTGGCTCAAGATATTACAATGAATTTGAAAGTGAACTTTATTCATTCATATATGTTGCATATTAGTCCTAATTGGAATAGAACGACAAATTTGTTCTGTGCTAACAAGTATAAGAATGATGGTCTAGAATATTTTGTGCTAATATTGTGAACAAAATAAAGAACTATTCTAGATGATATGGAACATAATCGAAAATTCACTAGGGATTAGTTATGATTCCAACAATTACTGACTGAAGGAGTAAAGAGCTTGAGTTATTGTCAAGACAAATATTCTCAAAGTAATTCATTATATCCATATATCAAAAAATATGAAACATCCTATTAATCAAACTTGAAAGATATAAACAAGATATTACTCCAAAAAGGAAAAGAAAAAGAAACAAGGGGAAGAAGCTATTGTGTCATCTGGATGTGCATGTCTCTATTGGACAACTATGGTGTTGCACATTAAGTGTTCGAATTCAAATTTATTAATGGATGGCACACACACAAAAAACTCACTAAGAAAACATACACGGATATTATGAATAGCTCCTTTACAAAACAGAATAATTACATTAATTAATCATAACATTTTTATATGTTATTTTTACAAAAAACATAATATAAAAATGTATCCATATATTCAGTCAAGTAAACAAAAGTAGTATGTACAGTTAACTAAACAATACATATATAAAACTGGAAATTGCTGAGAAACCCAATTTCGGGGTGGGCTTTTATGAAATGCCCACCCGCTGGATAAGTTTTATGAAATACCCAGAATTAAGTATTTTCACGTTAAATATTCCAAGATTCCCTTTTAGATGCCACCCGCTAGAAACTGTTATTTTTATAATACCGAAACTACCCCTCCGCGCGAATTGGTCATCTATATGTAGTTGAATTCAAAAAACTCAGATCTGGATTGCGATTTTCGTCTTCTTCTTCTTCACGGGAAATCTGAATTCCATTGCTCTCATATTTAGCAGAGATCGCAAAGATCGTTCGTAGTTCGGTGTGTTTTTCTTCAGTCGAACTCAGATCATCGCTCGTCAGCATCATCACCATCATCATCATCTTCATCGTGGAGACATTTGAACTCAGATCTTCAATTGTGGAGAGAAGATCTTTCTTCTTCTTTTCCATAAGAATTATCATCGCTTTGAAAGAAGAACGAAACTCTTTATTCCTGAAAAAACTAAATTACACGTTTTAACACTGGAAATGACCATTCTCCGTCTTAATTAGGACGGAGAATGGCATTCTCCGTCTTAATTAGGACGGAGAATGCCATTCTCTGTTTTATTTAAGACGGAGAATGCCATTCTCCGTCCTAATTAACACGGAGAATGACATTCTCCGTTTCCGTCTTAATTAGGACCGAGAATGTCATTCTCCGTCTTAATTAGGACGGAGAATGGCATTCTCCATTTTATTTAAGACGGAGAATGGCATTCTCCGTCCTAATTAAGACGGAGAATGGCATTCTCCGTGTTTCTAACACGGAGAATGGCATTCTCCGTGTTTCTAACACGGAGAATGGTCATTCTCCTGCGTTTTAACACTAGAATGACCATTCTCCGTGATAAATTACACGGAAAATGGCATTCTCCGTCCTAATTAAGACGGAGAATGGTCATTCTCCGTTTAATTTAGCACGGAGAATGGCCATTCTCCATCTTAATTAGGACGGAGAATGTCATTCTCCGTTTTATTTAACACGGAGAATGACATTCTCCGTTTCATTTAACACGGAGAATGGCATTCTCCGTGTTTCTAACACGGAGAATGGTCATTCTCCTGCGTTTTAACACTGGAATGACCATTCTCCGTGTAAATTAAGACGGAGAATGTCATTTTCCGTCCTAATTAAGACGGAGAATGGTCATTCTCCGTGTAAATTAAGACGGAGAATGCCATTCTCCTGTATTTTATGGTTAGCTGAAACTTTGGAGGGCCATAACTTTTGACTGGGAGGTCGAAACGAGGTCCCGTTTGTCGCAAAATGAGCGTATCGTCGAGGAGACTGAAAGTAACAGCTTCATCGTTAGACGGCCTTCCGAAATTTTAGATTCGCAAAAAAATGATGTTTGGACCTCCGTTTTAGCACTTTTGTCGTTCGTCCCGGTCTTTCCGAAATTTTTCGACGAGTTTTTGAAGATTTTTGAGGAGAAAACCTAGATTCGAAAGTGAGCAGCGTATGGAAGAAGATGGAGTATTGAAACGTTTTTTTAAGAGCAGTTGTGTGGGTGTTTCCAATAAATTAAAAGGAAGGGCAAAAGGGTCATTTGGAACCCGCTTTGGATAAGTTTCTCTAATTCTGGGCACGCGATGAAAGTTTTTTTAGCGGTGGGTTTTACATAAAACTTTTTTAGTTTTTGGGCATTTCATAAATCTTCCCTATATAAAATAGTAGACATTAGTCATCGTATTTTGTTGACAAAGTGTTCTTGTATACTATAACAATATGTAACAACAAAAGGTCAACAAAAGTTTCTAATAAATATGAAACCTCAACAATATTGCATTAGAACCTGTATAGTTCAGTCATTGGCATCAAATTTGTCAACTTGCATTAGGACATAATTGTTAACATATGTCTGCATATTACAATGTTCCACAAAATAATTGTCAATTCTAAAACCTTAACAATCTCAAAGTAACGAATTCTTTCAAACTCGATCTGTAGTCGTATATCATTACTTCATATGTAAAAATTTAAAAAAAAAAATCATAAAATTCACATTAGGGTTAATATTCTCTGGCAGAAAGGAAATAAACTTTTCCATGACACAAAAAATAGATTATGAAAGGCCTTGTATTCTCCTCAAACCCTTTCAACACAAAATAAACCATAAAAGTTCTCTACTGAGAAACCAATACGTTAAATTAATAATTATGTTTCTTAAACCCAATATATGAAATAAAATGATATAGTATTAGGATGACAATGATCACATTTGGAATCTGACATCTTCAATATTTGAAAACATTAACTAGAATTGTGTTCTAAGAGCGGAACAAACTATATAATTCATCTCTAGATATTCAATTATATGAAGCATATTAGTATATACATAATTAAGCAAGCAATAACAAACGAGTTTATGGAATAAGGTCTTTTCAAGCTTACAAAGATATAGCATAAAGTTGTTTAGAGATTAATATCTAACATCATATTAACAATAAATGCCATATTCTTATGAAGACTATAGAAAACAGTATTACATCTAGTCTTAGCAATAGCCTAGAAATTATTTGTGTTAGTGGCAAATAGTTCTTACTAGACAGATTCAATAAGACGGTCTATTGATATAGGGACTTTTATATTAAAAAATGTATATATATAATGATTTGTTGCAAAGGCTAACATACAGTTATATGGCTAAATAACATTCAAAAGATTGAGTAATCTTATGATGTTGAATAACATATACAAGAAAATGTTACTGAATAAATTCTACTGAAAATTTGACATAATGTGTAAATGCATGTGAAATATCATATGTCGAACTTTGTTTTAACAGAATATGTAAAATAAACACATGATCAACTCTTAGATTGTTGGAAGTATTTTTCTTTTTCTTGTTGAAATCTGAACAGAATAAACAAAATTAGAGTTACCGGCCTCCGGTGAAGTCGCGCACAAAGCACTGCTCTAAGAGTTGATATGGGCCTATGTGCAGACTTTGTCTAAATGCTCTTAGTGGTAAAACCCCCGCTCTACCGGCATCCCTTCGTCGCACACAACTCGGGAAGATTGACCCAAACTTAGCTTTGTCTAGAAGATAGAACGAAATTAGAATGGAAGTGGATGATTGAAATAGACAGAATATTTTTAGAGAGTGGAAACTTTTTTCTTCTTGCAACAACACAAATGAGACATGTATATATAGGAACCTTGTCACAAAACAATATATCAATGATCTTTCAACAAGATTTAATAGGAATAAAGGTGATAATAATATGAAAACAATTTGGGTTTTTTCTACCAACAATTACAACATCATATATATTTTGTTTTGGATTCCCTAAAATCAATATATAGTAATGTTCGTAGTGCAAAACAAAGCGAGAATATCTGTTTCATTCTTCCTTATTTGTTTGGTGAGATATTGACATTATTGAATTAGAATCATGCTTCTTAATTTATAATTTTTTTTATTTTTTATTTTTTTTGTTATAAATGAATAAAGAAAGAAAGAAATTATAAAGGAAAATATATTGAATCTTAGCATATCATGCTTCTTAATTTAAACTTTCCTTCATTTGCCTATTTTTTGGATAAAAAATGAATGGGTAAATAAATAAATAACTAAAAGAATAAATAAAAATCATACACGTAATATTCTCCACTGTACATATATTATTAGCCATGGTTCTTAATTTAGATTTTCCATCATGATTTGTAATTTCCCAGAAAATGAATAAACAACGAAAGAAAGAAATTAAAAAGAAGAATGATTAAATCATTCACATAACATGAGTCACGCGGCTTAATATAGACTTTCCATCATTTTTTGAATTTTCCTGATATATAAAAGAAATAAGAAAATCACCATAATTAAGAGAATATGAGTCATGCTTCTTTTTTTAGAATTTCCGTCAATTTTGGTAATATAATGATTAAATCACCATAATTAAGATAATATGAGTCATGCTTCCTTTTTTAGAATTTCCGTCAATTTTGGTATTTTCCTGTTATAAATGATAGATATAAAATAATAAAGTGAACAGGTTGAAACATGTATATATTATGAGTCATGCTTCTTAATGTAAACTTTCTTTCCTCTTCTCATTTTCCTTCTTTAACTGAATAAACAAGGAAAAAAAACATTTAAAATCACCATATGATATGATCAACTATGCTCCTTAATTTAGGCCTTTTTTATTTTCCTAACATAAATAGATAAATAAAATATAAAAAAGAGTTATGCCTTATATATATATATATATATATATATATATATATATATATATATATATATATATATACACACACACACACACACACACACACACACACACACACACACATCTGCATTTGTGTAATATTTAAAAAAAGAAATAAATTATTCTGTAATATCTTCAATTGTTCACAAAGCATGATCATGTTCCTTAATTTTGCTAACATAAATAACTTAATAAATAATAAAAAAGAGTTATGACTCATGGAAATATATATATATATATATATATATATATATATATATATATATATATATATATATATATATATTGTCATCATAATCACATTTTAGCATATCTTGTAATATAGGCAACTATATCTTATTGTGTCCATAGCTATAAATACATATATGTATAATATTTAAAAAAAAAATTATTCCATAATATCATCAATTGTTCACACAACATGATCATGTTCCTTAATTTTCTTACATAAATAAATAAATAAAATAAAAAAAAGTTATGCCTTATGTACATTGAAGAAAGATCCATATAGATACTATCTTCATAATCATATTATCTTGTAATTCTGACAACTGTATTATTTATCTATTGTGTCTATATTTATATTCATATGTATGTTTGTAACTGTATCTATTGTCTATATTTATATTCATATGTATGTTTGTATATTATAAAAAATATATCATGTAATATCTTCAATTGTTCACCGAACATGAACATGACCATGACCATGTTCCTTAATTTTGATTTGATTTTTTTTTTTTTTTAAAGTAGGATTAAAATGATCCACAAAATATCCACCATTATATCCGGGGGGGAGTACAAATTGAGACTGAATATAGATAGGAAAATAAAAAATATGGCCTCTGCCATAAGAATAACATAACTGCCACCCATCTGTCTAATTCTTTCCTATTTTTATTTACTACGTCACCACCCCCACATGTATATAACACGTATATTTGTCTCCAATCCCAACCACCAGCTATTTCTCTATTTTTCTACAGCGAGCGAGCGAGAGAGAGAGAGAGAGGATGCATCAAGATTCGTGCACCCCACGTTCTCCTCCGGGGAAGGAGAAGGGACTGAAGCTATTCGGCGTGAGGATCGTCGACGCGGCGGAGGAGGAGAGGGAGGAGGCGGAGGAGGAGGAGGAGGTGATGAGGAAGTGCTTCAGCATGGGGAACCTGGCGTCCGCCGCCGGCCCCGCAAAGCCCGAGCTTTCCGCTGCCGGGGACCATGGGGGCTACTTGTCGGACGGAGGCCTGGTCCAGAACTCCAAGAGGAGGGGCGGAGGCTCTCATGAGAGGAAGAGAGGTGGAAAGATCTCGTCTTTTTTTAAATTGGTGGTGTTGTTTTTTTATTACTTTTGGTGGATTTGTGTTGATTATTTTATTTTTAAATTTGGGTTTGTTCCTTGATCGACTTTAGTTGACGGTGGTCAAGAGAGATCTGATCTTTCTGTCATTTTCTATAGATTTGGGGATTTTTCTTTTATGAAATTTATGGGTTTTGTTGTTGTTGTTGAATTAATTCGTGCATTTATTGAAAGATATTTGCATTTATATATATTTAATTGCTGCTAGTTTTTCTGGCCCATGCATAGGGGTTGGAATTTCATGAGAGGATGTATGCATGCATGTATCTGCTTCTGTTGAATTTATTCATTTGTTACCAATTTGTTATTCTGATGTCTTAATATGATCTATGAAAGATTTGGCTTTTTTTTTAAAGTTTGGTACCATTTTTATTTTTTTTTAGAACTTAATGTGTATTTATGATTGATTATTTAAGCATCATGAATGTTTATAATCTGAAGAGAATTTCTAATTTTGGTACATAATCTCAATGGTGTGGAGGAATTTGATATTGAAAATTGTTAGTACACAATTGCGAATTTCTGAATGTAGGCAGTTTGTCCAAAATTTGGTGGTTTAACAATTTCATACAACTTGTGAAACCTGTGTAATTAGGAACACTATTTTGTCTAAATTACATTCAATTTTTTTAGGATACATGTAGGAACAAAAAACAAGATTATTGTTATGATGGTACCAGTCACATTTTTTATTTTTTTTCTCTATGTAGGAGTGCCATGGACAGAGGAAGAACACAGAACATTCCTGGCCGGCCTGGAGAAGCTTGGGAAGGGAGACTGGAGAGGCATTTCAAGGAACTTCGTTACCACAAGAACTCCCACCCAAGTTGCCAGCCACGCTCAGAAGTACTTCCTTAGGCAGAGTAACCCGAACAAGAAGAAACGACGATCCAGTCTCTTCGACGTCGTGATCAACGAAAACGTAACACAGTTCCTCCTCTCTCTCATTTCGTGATTTGCCAAGTCATGCACTTGTAGTTTCATGTTCCCTGTCATTGATAATGTAGGCTACATGCACACCACCTGAAACGCCTACTGGGGGAGTAGGTGAAGAAGCTAATTACCAGCTAGCTCAAGACAATTACATGGTAAATTCATTAACGTCGACGAAAAATCTAAGGAGACTTTGTTTAACACAGGAATATCAAGAAACTAAGTCTGCTTGTGTCAGCAGGCGGGGGCAACATCCTCGGCTGCAAATCATGTCGGATCAGCAGGCGCAGAAGCCTCCCAAGCCCTGATGATGGCAACAAGTAGCAACATCGTTCCAAGCTTCAGTAATGTTGGTCTCATGGTACATGTTGTTAACCATTCTGCAGCCTTCTTCTACTGTTTGATTAGTCTTGTTTGCTGCTGATTGTTGATTCTGATGAACAGACTGAAGGTTTCAGCTCCAGGGGTCCGATGTACCCAGTGGCGTTCTACTCCAACCCTTCGGCGCTCACTCTTGCACCCAATTTCCTCGAACTATCATCGCTTCCGGATCGCCCAACTCGGCCTCAACCTCCGACAATCGAGTCCAGCGATCTGGAGCTCCGCATTGCACCTCCTCGGCCTCAGCCCCTGCCGCCGGCAGGTGCAATCCGGGTGATCTGAGTCCGACACGGCTGATTACTTCAATGCTTCTGCCTCTGAAAACATGTTCAGTAATAATAGCTAGATAGCATAGAAAGGAGGTTAATGGTTTCATTGAAAATTCAAAATTGATCATAATCATCATCAAGTCTTCCTTTCTTTTTCTTCCTGTTCTTTGTGGTGTCCCTTGTGTTGTGATCTTTTTATCAATATTGACATGGATGCAATAATAGAGAAAGGGAAAGGGAAGTCACCATCTTGTGATAAATAAGTGTTGTAGTTGTTCATTTTTTCACTATAGGATGATGTTTCTGTGGCTCTCTTCATTCCCTAGTGCTTGTTTGTTTTTTTGGCACTTGGCATTGTTTACAAGTAGAAGTTTGGAAGTGAGCTTGGCTTGCAAGGCCATACATTGAATGGGATGTGCATGCATACAAATTTGGTGAGGCTAAGCTACAAATTTGGTGAGGCTAAAGCTGGGGCTTCTTGTGTGGGGAAAGCGACAACCACCACCCCTTAAACTTTAGGCCTCGTTTGGTTCGCGGAATGGAAGGGAAAGGAAATCCATTCCTTGTCATTTCCTTTCCTTTGGGAAACTTTAATTCCTATTGATTTTCCTTTCCGATGTTTGGCAATGCTAAAGAATTTGGAAAGGAAAGTGAATACTTCAATGTGGGAAAGTGATTCCTTCCTTGGATGGATGGAATCACTTTTCCCCCTAATTTTCCTTCCATTGGGAATCACTTTCTGGCAGCCACATGAGCGGCTATCCAAGGTTTCTTCTCTCCTCCATGTGACCTCCAACTATGTTCGAGGAATCTTGATCTGCTCTTTTCTGACTCTGAATGAGCCTTTTGTAGGGATGATAGTGTGCCAAATTGCCAATTCTTTTTGTTGCACAAGGAAAGAGAGATAATGTTCCTAGTATTATTGCATTAAATGTTTCTCCTTAATTGGGATGCATTGTTGATAGGGAGGAAGAATAATTGTAGGTTCAAAAAATTGTTCAAAGTAGAGAGACCTGGGAATTGTTGTAGACAGCAAGAGGAGATTTCTTTTTCTTTTTCTTTTTCTAAAAGGCTAATGGCACTTTATGATCCATCACCAATAATTTGGTAGTGGCAGCATATGTGCAAATGATATTGAAGAAACTTTCTTCCGACAAAACTAATAAAAACGTAGAAGTGTATGCAACATGTAGTTTCAGACTGACAAGAAATTACTGTAAATCTACGTCAAGCACGATCAGGCTACCAACTTCTATTATTTTTGATGTTCTAGAAGCAAAAAGATCAAGGACGTCGTCTGAGAATTGCATATTTAAATAAGATTTTAAAGTCTCTATCACTACATAGAATTATAGTGAAAGTTGAGGATTACAGTGATAGGCCTTAAGGCCCTGCTTGGTTCACTGTAATGTAATCATAATGTAATCAAATGGAAAAAAAAAAAAAAAAAAAAATCCATTCGATTACATTACGATTACATTACAATGTACCAAACGAGAACTTATTACATTTGTAACTCAGTTGCTCAGGTATCATGTTAAAGTTGTTACTATATTAAGGGTTGCGAACCACGAGTCAAACAGTTTTCATTTCAAATAGACGTTTTTTTCACACTTGTCATTAATTCCGGGACTTAAATGAGAGTATCTGAAACGCTAGTTCTAGAACATGGATGTTTAAGCAACTGAGGTGATATATAACAGCGTTTGAGAAAATGCAACTATAATTCAACTAGTGCGAGTTAAGGGTCATGTATTCATTCTAACCGTTTTTAGAAGAAATATAGAGAAAGCTTTCCTACGCTCATTAGAAATAAACAAAGAAGGTCACACAAAAATACTCTATTGTTCATAAACACCAATATTGGAGCTTACATAAACATATTGGAATTGTTAAATTGAGATGGCATTTCACATAAGCATATTTGTTCATAAAATATGGAAGAATCTAATGTTAATATGCTCAAATTTGACTTGGATGAAGGGTAAGGAAACAAGCCATAACTCGTTTGGTTCGCGGAATCTCCCGGTTGGAAAAGGAAAGTGATTACTTTCCTATGTTTGGACGCCCAAGGAATTGAGGAGGAAAGGAAAGTGATTCCCAATAGAAGAAAAATTAGGGAGAAAAGTGATTCCATCCATTCAAGAAAGGAATCACTTTTCCACATTGAAGTATTCATTTTCCTTTCCAAATTTCTTGGCATTGCCAAACATCGGAAAGAAAAATCAATAGAAATTAAAGTTTTCCAAAGAAAAAGAAATGACAAGGAATTGATTTTCTTTTCCTTCCATTCCGCGAACCAAACGAGGCCTAAGAGGAAGAATCACAGAAGATTGGATATGATATAATAAACCCCAACATGCATTTGATTCATTCAACCCCCTTTTGGAATCTTTGGTGCACTAGAGATTTAATTCTCAGAGATAAGGTGGTTGGTGAGCTTTCATCACCCATTTGGAAGAAAAAAAAGAAGTAGATATTTTTCTATTATAGTATAACTTGTGAAAAAGCAGTCAATCTGCAAATTGCTTGAAAGGAATATAGAATAACCTTTTAGAATATGTGAAAGTATTGCTCCAATTTTTGATAAAAATATATTCACTTTTGACTACACTTTTGACTTTAACCTTTGTTGTAAAATAGCCCATCAACAATGTGACAAGCTAAAACCACATATGTAACACAAAGCAACACCCAATTTCTAGTTGAATATTTCATGGTGTATTTGAATAGTTTCCCAAGGATACTTGTATAGTTTAAGACAGACAAGAAAGGAATAATTAAAAAAACCATGGGATAATTAAGAATATACTCTAACACTAAAAGAAGAAAGTTGAATCCCACCACCACCACATTTTGTTGAGACAACCTTTAAATGTCTTCATAGTAGGTATTACTATCTAGAAATATGTTGAATAATTGGTATTAGAATATTAGTATGCTATTATGTAATTGCTACATCCCGATAAAATTTTAATTTCTTAATATCAAAGTTATACCTAATTATTTATTATTATTATTATTATTATTATTATTATTATTATTATTATTATTTTGCATTTGCATATTTTTTTCTCCTATGATTTTTTTTTTGCAAATCTCATAGACGTAGAGTGCATGTGACATATGGAAAGAGCTTGTATGATTTACCTAGGTCAAATTATTAATTTCACATAAGGTATATTATATCTTTTGAAAAGAATTAACAATTTTTCTTAGAGAGAGAGATCAGCCCCCACCTCCCTCCCGCTACTATCAACCTCTCTTCCACTCTCTTCTCGGTCCCCCTCTCTCATTTCCCTCTATCGTCCCTCTATCATTCAACCCCTCTGAACCCCACCTCACCTCGCTTTCTCTTTCCCGAGCCCCACCTAATCAAACCCTCTTCACCCCTCCCACTGTCACGTCTCGGTTCTGTATAACCGAAAAGTCGCAAAATAATATCGTATAAGCCTAAATTGTATTTGTATAAGACAAGAATGAACACAATTAATATTTATATCAAAAACAAGATTATTGTATAAGTGGATATAAAGGCTCTCAATGACCAACTAAAGTATGTCATTTTGGCTTACAAATCACGGATACATAATTTTACAATATTCTACATTATGCCTTCTATAGCATAAGGTAACATCTTCCAAAGGAAAACATTCAACTAGCTAAATGATTGTTCTGACGCCTCAGAATATCCAAGCAAATTTCTGCACCTGTGGAGAAGGGAGTCAGCACATTGAAAAATGTACTAGTAATCGATATCAACCGATTCACCTAAACCAACACAGCATTCGTATGACGACTAATGATATTACAAAAGATATTTCTACCCTTTTTCCTAGGGCAACTTAACAATTTATTGTATAGGTGCAAAAATTTAAACACGTCACTATATAGTGATTTACCCATAACCAACTTCCTTTCCTACAAAACAAGGATTAAAACATATATACATATAAGTACGATTTCTGATACCTTTTATATCTATAAGATAACATATTAGAGATGACAATATAAGTGTCATCAGTTCATTAATGCACCAATATGTTAGGCCTGCAAAATAGCTATTATTAGTATGCAACATATCAACATGATAGTCATCAGTGCTCTCTTTACCAGAAGGGTTATCCATGGTATTGCGACATGCCTTTTAGAGTAGGTAGCTAGTCTGAAGGGCCAACAAGACCTTATGCCTGAATGTACGTTCCATATAATTTTCTATTAGGCCAACACGGTCCCGGTGTCTCAGATATCGTTCGAGAAAACCCAAACCTTGTGTACAAGTTGTCCATGACCATACAAATGCGTATGTACTATAGCTAGAAACATAATGTGCATGACAATGGAAACCTAGAAATGAATAACAAATGATCTCTACTTTTTTCCTTATTTCTCGAGCCCCATGCTCGTAACTCATCTACCCATTCAAGGTTTCCACAACTATCGACCTATCGGTCCCAAAACATTTCTCGCCTCAATGGTACCAAACCATTTCTACTATGCTTTCTCCCTGAAATCTCTCAGTACAACAATAAGAAAACACTCATTCGAGGGCCACATACTTCATCCTCGTGCATAATTGCATAATATTTTACTGATCCAATATTTCAAAACACAATAATAATTCAACTAACTTCTTTTACCTTATCTTTTATTAAAATGTTATGGATACGTTGTAAAGGAAGCAATATAAATTCTATTACTAAGTATGAAGATAAAAGAAATAAGGACCAACAACACCCACCGTTCGATGAATTGCATTTTCGTCTCGATCATACATAAACCAAATGATTCCTCAATATATGATTTGTTGTGATGCATGATCTTCTTAATTGGTACAAGCATATAAGTGAGCGTTGCTCAATAAACCATCTAATTTGACCCAATTAAGAAAGTCTACAACATCACTCAAATCCTTCAATTTCCTGCACAAATAACATCAAATCAGCCTACTCAATCCGAGAAACCTACGCAATACCTCTGCTCGTAGTAGCGCATTACACCTTCTCCATGTTGGCCCCACTTTCCTATACCCTCACCATCTCTTGCAGGAAATATATGTTGAGGACCAGATGCGGGCTCAACTGAAGGTGGACACACTGTCCAAACAATTGGCTAACGCCAATCTGGTTCAGTCCAAGGAACCAAGGGGAAAGCAGGCGGCTTTTTACAGCAAGAAGAAGGACCCTGACAATCTAAAAGTTAAGAAAACTTCTATCAAGAAAAAGAAGCCAAAGTCTCAAATGCCTTGCTTCAAGTGTGGCAAGAAGGGCCACTTTAAGAATGAGTGCAAAGCAAAAACCAAGCAATCAGAGCAAGGAGAGCCTAGTAAGGTATCTATGATCACTGACATTGTTGCTATGATTGCACAGGTTGATGCGGTAAGGACTGATTCTGACTGGTAGGTAGACACTGGAGCCTCCTGCCATGTCTGCTCCAGTAAGGAGTGGTTCACCACCTATACATCTACTTCTGAAGTGGTTATGATGGCGAACCAGGCATAAGCTGAAGTGCTCGGGATCGGGACGGTGGTGTTGAAGCTGACTTCGGGGAAGTCTCTGACGCTTCAAGGCGTGAAGCACGTACCTGATATCGCCAAGAACCTGATCTCAGGAGGCCTACTCTGTAAAGCAGGCCTCAGAATGGACATCAATGCTGGCCAGATGGTGATGTCTATCAAGGGAACATATTTCGAGAAAGCTTTTTATACCGAAGGAATGTTCAAAATTCAGCTTGTAAATCAGTCCAATATAATTAATGTGATTAATAAAGTCACTCATTCTGCTTATACTCTTGAGTTGTGGCATAATAGGCTAGGACATGTTCATTGTAAACGAATAAGCAGAATATCTAGTCTAGGACTTATCTCCAAGTGTGGGGGTAAGGTAGAGAAATGTGAAGTTTGTGCTCAAACAAAGATCACAAGGAAACCCTTTCCTCGGGTTAATCGAAGTACAGATCTTCTGGAGTTGGTACACTCCGATATCTGTGACTTCAAACAGTTCTCTACAAAGGCCGGGATGAAGTATTTCATAACCTTTATCGACGACTTCTCAAAGTATGCGTTCGTCTACTTGCTTAAGGCTAAAGACAAAGCATTCGAGAAGTTCAAGGAGTTCAGAGCCGAAGCTGAGCGGCAGACTGGACAACAACTCAAAAGGATAAGAAGTGATTGAGGTGGGGAGTACAGGTCTCATGAATTCGTATCGTTCTGCAAAGATCATGGAATTGTACGGCTTCGTACTCTCCTCAATCAAACGGAGTAGCTGAGAGGAAGAACAGGACGTTGACAGAAATGATAAACTCAATGTTGTTGACTGCTGGTCTTCCTAAGTGCTACTGGGGAGAAGCTGCATTGACGGCCACTTTTATTCTAAATAGTGTGCCTCATGCAACTTCTGACGTTACTCCTCATGAACTCTGATTCAAGGTCAGACCTAACTTGAATGTCATTCGAGTGTGGGGGTGTCTGGCGTATGTCAAGCTTCCAGATCTGAAGATTCAGAAGCTTGGGACAAGGACTACAAAGACGATCTTTTTGGGGTATGCCGAGAAGAGTGATGCTCGGAGATTTCTTGATATTGAGTCAAATCATATCATTGAATCTCACGACGTATAATATTTTGAAGGCAAATTTGCAAGGCACAAGAATATTATTCTTCCGGATGTTCCGAAGAATAATGAGGGTGCGCAAGAAACTGAAGTCTTCAATAAAGATGTGGTCCAAGAAGATGTTGTTGTTGAAACAACGGTTGAACCAGAACAAGCTGAGCCGTCAGCTAAGCGTGTGAGGAGGCCGAAGGACTTCGGAAGTGACTTTGTCATCTATCATGTGGAAGCAGATCCGCTTACCTATGATGAGGCAATCAAGACCAGAGACATAGTTTTCTGGAAGGAGGCGATTGACAATGAAATTGATTTCATCATCTCAAATAACACTTGGGTGTTGGTTGATCTTCCTGAAGGAGCGAAATCCATCGGATGCAAATGGATCTTCAAGAAGAAGATGAAAGCAGACGGAACTATTGACAAGTTCAAGGCTAGGTTGGTAGCCAAGGGGTTTTCTCAAAAGCAGGGGATTGACTATTTTGACACGTATGCTCCAGTAGCCCGGATGACCACCATCAGAATGTTGATTGCTCTCGCAGCAATACATAAGATGGTGATACATCAGATGGATGTAAATACGGCTTTTCTAAATAGCGAGCTGACCGAAGAGATTTACATGCAACAGCCAGAGGAATTTGTCATCAGGGGTCTTGAAGACAAAGTCTGCAAGTTGGTGAAATCCTTGTACGGTCTTAAACAAGCTCCCAAGATATGGCATGAGAAATTTGACAAAGTTATAAGGTCAAATGGCTACATGGTCAGCGATACGGACAAGTGTGTTTACACAAATTTCGCTGATGGAAGAGTTGTGATCGTTTGTCGGTATGTGGACGACATGCTTATCCTAGATACGGATATTAGCTGTGTCACGGAGACAAAAAAGTTTATCTCAAGCAAGTTCAGTATGAAGGACTTGGGGGAAGCTGATGTGATCTTAGGGATCAAGATCATCCGGACAGACACTGGACTAGCGCTGTCACAGTCTCATTATATTGAGAAAATAATCACTCGTTATGGGTATCGGGATCTTTCAGGGATCGATACGCCGTACATGTGTGATATGAAGCTGAAGCCTAATTCAGGGAAAAGCATCAGACAACTGGAGTATGCAAGCGTAATGGGAAGTTTGATGTATGCTGCTACTGCCACAAGGCCTGACATAGCTTTCGTCGTGGGAATGCTGAGTCATTTCACGAGCAACCCAGGTGCTGAACACTGGAAAGCTGTGAAACGGGTTATGAGATATCTCAAGAAGACTCAGACATATGCACTGTACTACAGCGGAGATCCGCCGGTAGTGGAAGGCTTCAGTGATGCTAGCTGGTGCTCAGAGGTGGAGAGCGAGAGGTCCACAGATGGATTCATTTTCATAATAGATGGAGCTGCTATATTATGGAAGTCGAAGAAGCAGTCCATGCTCTCGCGGTCATCCATGGAATCTGAGTTCTTTGCACTTAATACCGCAGCCGAGGAAGCAGAATGGCTTCGGGAGCTTATGTATGATCTTCCAGTGGTTGAGACACAAATACCGGCGATACTGATATACTGCGACAACCAGGCAACTGCGGCGGTGGCATAAAATGACCTCTTCAACGGGAAGAAGAGGACTGTGCGGTTGAAGCACAGGGCAGTACACGATCTTATCAAGAGAGGTGTTATTACAGTGATTGATGTTCGGAGTCAGGAGAACCTGGCGGATCCGTTCACCAAGGGCCTCAAGCGCCAGCTGGTCGATGACACAGCTTGTAAAATGGGCTTGAAGGCATTCTGATATTGTATTATTATATTCCTACCATAAAGTTTTATGCTATTAGTTCAAAGATTTATCTACCAGGCATCTAACTTTTGGTTCAAGGGAGGACCACTAATCGGAAGAATATCAGGAACAGTGGGTACATGTTCTATTGGGCATGGAGAGGTTACAGACCTATAACCACTATTGTCTACTGTTATTTTCTGCGAAAAATGATTCCTGTGGGAAGGTTGGCTTAATTACCTTAATGAGTTCTCAGGCAGAGTGAATGCCTGGTGTGCTTTACAGGAGGCACGGTAGAGCAACACTACAAGGAGTGAGACTCCATGCTACAGTGGGGTGACTCCACAATGAGGTTCCTATATGTGGGGTGCTGCCCAGTAATAGGATAAAGCCTCGGCTTTGCAGGCCAAGTCACAGCGGCGTAGCACCGCAAATAGGCAGTTAGCCTAATGTTGTATGTTAAATATAAAGAGGGTTGTAGTCAGCACTACAAAGAGGAGGAGTTCCTCATGTTACAGTGGCACGACACCACGATGAGGTACCCGGTTAGGGATAAAGCCTCGGCCTTGCAAGCCATGTCGTTGCGGCGTAACACCGCAAGGGAGCCTAAGGCTTCATGCTGGGTAGTTTGGCACTACAAAGAGGCGGTTGCCTCATGCTAGTATGACACTACGATGAGGTTCCCTGTACGGGGTAAGGCCTTGACTTTAAGCCATGTTATAGCGGCGTAGCACCGCAAGGGAAGCGCAAAGCGTTTCATGCCATGTCTCTTTATAATGAACTCACCTATAGTGTATGGACAAAGAGATATCAGGCCGTCTCTTGGTAAACTTGTAGATGCCCAAAATTATACACTGAAACCAGGCTGGTACAGGGCCTTTAATGTGTAGCCAGAAGCACACGTAACTGCATTATGCGAGTGGAAAGAATTTCAGCTATGATGCAGAATTCAAGGCTTAGTCCATTCTTGTATTATAGTCTGTTGTTTGACCCACACGGAAAGATTCAAGTCGTAAGCGACATCTCTCCTAATGCATGATGGACAGTTACTGTGGGGAACACTTATACCCATATATATAGAGATATGTGGGGGATTGTTGGAGTTTGGTCTTTTCATAAGTGAATTTTAGTCCCACATCGGCTAGACCAAAGGAGTTGTATCTCTATATAATAGCTTTCCTATTTTAGAGATGCACATGTGGTGTGGAGGTGCACATGGGTGTGCCATGTGGGGTTATCTTTCTAATGGAAAAAGGCTAAATCAATAATAAAAGCATTCATGCTTTTTGCTCTTGGAAAATTTATTTCCATGGGAGCTAAGCCCCGTAGGGGCTTAGCGACTCGGACTCGGACTCGGACACGAACTCGGACTCGGACTCGGGCTCATGGGCTCATGAGGCGTAATGTGGCGTTTTGTTGGCGCACTTTGCACTTAGCACGTCAGCATCGTCGCTAGACGCATAGTGCGCTTTAGTTGCGCTCGTTGCGCGAGCCACTTGCGCAGCCACGTTACGCAAGCCCAGTTGTGCTGACCAGTTGTGCATGCCCAGGTGTGCAAGCCCAGTTGCGCTGCCCAGGTGCGCACCCAGGTTGCACTTAGGTTGCGCTTGGGTACGCTGGGTTGCGCTGGGTTGTGCAGGGTTACGCTGGGTTGCGCAGGATTGTGCTGGATTGTGCTGGTTGCGCTGGTTGCGCAGTGTACGTAGTGTGCACAGTACGTGTAATGCGCGCAGTGTGCATAGTTCAGTGTGCGCTCGGTCGTACAAAGTACAAAAAGCGCTGGGTGTGCGTAGTTGGCAGCAGAACGTGCGTTTGCATGTTTTGGGCGGTTCTGGGCGGTTGCTACATGTTCGGGGTGGTTATTACCACGTCCCTAACTTTGTGGCAACCGTCCAGTTGCTGCAGGGCCTATATAAGGCATCCTCTCTCTCAAGGCTCATTACAGAAGAGAAAGAGAAGCCACCAGAAAGTTTACGAAGTGTTCTTTAGCATAAGTAAACAGAGATTTTCAGATGTGTTCTTTAACACAGTTCTGATCTGCAGCCTTCGAGAGAGAGAGAGGAAAGGCGCCGTACCAGTGTTGCTTTTGTACGGGAGTTTGTGTTCGTCCGAGGAGTCAGAAGAGCAGGAGTGTTCCAAGTTCTCCGACGAACTTGCTGGTTCCTGGAAGCTGTTCGTGTAGGGCGAATAAAGCTTTGAGCAACGGTGATCATTCACCCCAGCAGGAGTTCTTCCATCTTTCGCCAGTCACCTTCTTCGTTGCTGCCAGTAACTCTGATTGTATCTTCTTTTTAGAAGTACTACGATCTGATTGCTATGATTACAAAATCTTTTTAGATTCTCGTAATACCATAACGATATCTTTTTAGATCTTCGTTATACTTATGCAACCTTCCTAGAAGTGTTGCGTTGGAACATTGTTTTTATAATTGTTTCATATTCTCAGTTTTCCATCAAAAAATTGTGCCCCGACACTAACACCATCTTCATTTATGAGGCAAACATGTATCTCCGTTGATGGGATGCCCTTCGAAGCATCAGCCGTACATAATGAGTGACTGTAAGATCAGACTCAAAGTTTATCTTTAGTACTGTGATGGCTAGCTGTATGATTAGACATAATGTCTATTATCTTTGAAATCAACCAGATAACAAGTATTCTACACTTCACCCATAAACTCTTGCACTACTGGCAGTCATTAATCTTGAAGAGCTGAAGAGATGTTGGAAGTGGCCTTCTAGCAAGCTCTCATTCTCTGCTGGAAGCCGCCTTCCAGCAGGAATTCAACAATCATGCGTTTTACTGTTATATTGCTCTAAATAGCTTATTGAAGAGCTAAAACATGGTATTCTCTCCATGATAATTCCATTGGCCTTCAAGTAAAGGTCTTCTCACCTTATAATATTTCTACAAGAATTAAGCATCGCATTTACACAAATCATGTTTTTCTTGGGTCTACGTCCTTGTAATCTCTAGTAGATGTACTATTTGAAGAATACAAAATCTTTTCTCCAAGTAATTTTCCTGAAGCTCATATCCACCAAAAAGAGAATTCCAAAGTAGAGTATTCAGGTTTCATAGTTGAAGTCGGATCATCAACGGAACAAAGTGATCATACGCTAATCAATCCTTCATCGCTATACTTATCCAAAATCTTTTCTATGTTCAAAGAATTTTGTGTATTTTCATACTTAGCAAAATTTGTAATAGATTATTTTACAAATAACAAAAAATTCTTAAAAGAGAATTATTATCTCACTTTTGACAAAAACCAAAATAGTGACTATGTTGGGACTACCTTCTTCACTAATGAGAAGACTGTGGTGTAGTGCGACATCCAATGTATTAGGAAACTATTGAAGTATTGGTCATCCAATTCGACCAACAAGTGTTCAAGTGAACACTCTCAAGAGGCTGTACCTTCTGCGTTGGCACCCAGGTGCAAGTGTTGTTTCACATAGTTGTCTCTTTTGAGACCATTCAAGCCTCGTCCTTAGTCATTTAGGTGACAATGTCTTCTTTAGATGCTAGCAAGATGTCCTAACAGACTACTTATTCCTATGTTACTGCATCATTTATAGCGCCCAACATCCTCAACTAGTTATTCTTATTTATAACGCTCCAGTCCCAAAATATGTAGGATTAGATACATATACATGCCAGCTACGTATCAAGTGAACTCCAGTCCAGCTCGAATATGTATAGGCTGTATAGTAACAACCAACTATCTATACTAATCAATAATATCAAAGCCTTAATCTACAGTAAGATAGAATACAAGAATGAACAAGATATAATATAATATGCACCCCATGCTACATTAGTCCAAATAGACTCGAAAGAATAACTTGAGTCTATAAATACTAGGATAACAAGCAGAATGTGAATAGATAGAGATGAATATGTAACCGCAAGAGATACCTGAAATAGTAAATAGCAACCATCATGATCAGCAACCAACTCCGCTCAGTCGAATACCTGGAGAGATCACCAGGTCCTCAGGAAACATAGCAAGGTACATACAATATGCCAATGTACAAAAAAGAAAATATGAACTAAGGATATCTACTATATTCTACGTGCTATATAAGTGAGAATATGTATTGGAATATTAGACTTTGCCATTGAGGCTCACAAGCTCCTTAATAAGCTATTGTCCCAAGCACCATACCGTGGAACCAAGGGCAAACTAGAAAAAAAAAATGTCAAAGCTCTGATACAGAGACAATGATACACTAGAACAAACGGGCCAAATAGAAATGAGTTTGATATTGCAGTCACATTCTTCCCATCCCATGCTCTAGAACTATCCAATCAAGTCAAGTATGAATCATGTACTAGTAACAAGTTACGCGAGCTAGTACTACATGCTATCATAGAGTCTATAGCTATGAATATCTTATGTTAGACTCCGTATCATATCATCATCATCCATCGTGTCCTTATCCTATGGTCCATCGTGTCACTTGACACAAATTTATCATGTTATCATGCCTAGCGTCGATACCCGATTATCTATAATTAGACATCGACACCCGAATTCTAATCGGACGCTAAGTACCAACTATTCCTACATCCATAATATATATAAATAAATAATAAATAAAGAAATAAGAAAGTACTAAAAACTTGGCAAGGTATACTTGCCTGCTGTAGTGTCGTCTGACTGGTGTCTTCAGTTGGAGGTGCATCGGATCCAAGTTGTCCTATTATAACATATTCTAATCAATACACACAATCTAACTCAATTAATATAAAAAGAATATGATCATTTGCACAACGTCAACCAGTATTGTGAAGTTCATGCCAACGATCCAACAGTTGCATGGCCTTGGACAATATGCCAATAACCACTACTGTCTATTACATTGCTTGGGTCTCGTACATCATGTCATCGCACTTACAATTAGGCATTTATATAATTTTGATACGCATAATCCTAAACATACATAGATACGACACGATGTCCCAAAATTCACAACAACACTAAACTATACTTCGAACATGCATGTAGCCTCTCAAACACGCATGTCGACAACAAATAAAATTGAAATTAATATGAATTAGATTCTGGATTTTATATTTATTTATTGAAAAATACTAAAATAATTGCCATTGCATGTACAAATTTTTATTGTGTGTCGACTAGGTATTTTAGCAACTTGACAACTAGTTTATGCATGCAAGATTGCCATCTTATGTAAAAATCATTTAATATATAAAATATATTAATTTATATTTTGAAATATAAATTAAAACCATTTATAAACATTATTTAATCATAATATATATAAGAAATAATTATCTAGTTAGTATGTCTAATTAATTACACAATATGTCTAACTTACCTATTTATTTGGAACCAATTATAATAGAAAAAATTTAATTCTCAATTTAATCAGAAAAGTAGGGATAATCATGAGTTCGTATCAAAGGGTACATGATTTATTTCATAGAAAAATTATTAAGAAGTTCGGGTTTAAAACAACTAGGTTCAAGGTATCTAAACTAGTCTAGGTTACTACCTTTGTTAGTTTGATTCACAAGTAAATTATCAATAAAATATTTACAAAATATAATTTATATTAATACTATAATATCACATTTTAATATAAATTAATCATAATAAACATGGTTGATATGGAAAAAGTAAATCGTAGACAACTAGTGACATACCCGTAAATTGTTCACAATTCCTATCCCTTATTATGTAATTGATATTTAATTTAATATTTTGAAATTTAAAAATAATAATTATTTATATATTAATAACATAGAATTTATGATTTTAAACATCAAGTCATGACACGATAAGCTGGGCACAAACTAGCATAATTCTCTTATTGAGATTCAATGGATTACGACGACGAAAATTATGAAGATACAAGCTAATGTAAATGACATCAATATTAGGAATAGTGGGTGATAGAGGAAGGTGTTAGAAATATTAACAAGTATTTACTTGTTGTCGTGGGGTCTCGCAAGGTTGCGCGAACAACAGTGCTTCAAAATTGGTTTCATCTTGGACACCTCTGATGGAGGGGCTATTTTGAGGAAGCTAGAGTGCATTTTGTTGGAAAGTTTGTGAAGAGAAAATTTAAGGACATTTAGAGGAAGAAGTGTACGGAAGTTAAAAGAAAAATACTTACTGTGGAGGGAGATATGGCCGGATTGGTAGAGACTAGCTGAATTCGGATTCAGCATAGGTAGGGGTGCATAAGTAGAGGTGTGGAGGAAGATAGAAAAGATTTTGGAAAATTGTTTGTGAAGAGAAGTTGTTTGTAACAGGGTTAGAAAGAAGTTTTGTTTGGGTGGTTTTAGGTAATAAGTGAAGGAAAGGTCATGGGGTGGTCGTTTACTAAGGGAGAGGTGCAGAGTTGAGTTAAATTATCATAAAGGATGGGGGTTAAGCTTGTGTGAGAAAGTGAAAAGGTAGGGGATTATTGGGTGAAGGAATATGAAAAATAAGGGGGTTATGGCTGCCCACTAAGTGTGTTTGACCACACTTGAGTCATCCATTAGGTTTTAATTGGTGAGGTGTAAAGTTGGGTATATTCCAAAGGGTGCAAAGCTGAAATTATTTTCTAAAAGTTTAGATTTAAGGTTTTGAGTGGTGAACCTTGAAGTTTGGTGTTGTATAGAGAGGACAATTGATGTAGCGTAGAATCCTAATCCCTCTAGGATTCCTTTTCCTTTCCTCTTCTCTCTTGGATTCCTTTTTCTTTTCTTTAATTTTTTTATAATCCTATTTATGATAGGATTCTTATTTTGACTTTATCTTTTATTAGGATAGATTTTATCTTTATTTTATTAGGATTAGGTTGTCACAAAAGCCCTATAAATAGGCACCTTTTGTATGCAATTGAGAACAACTTTTAATCAATAAAATTTTTCTTTAAAGTTTGAGATTTGTTCTTTTATTTTCTTGGTCGTGGACTCGACTGTTCCGTAGATTCGAAAGCCCTTCGCTTGAGGTTTTCAAGCAACCTTCGTGCGGACCCCTCACAAGGCCCTCTGTCGAAGTTTTTGCGGCACCGTTTCCTCTCACCAAGCAACGGTGGTCCAGTTATTGTCATCACCGATCGACTTGGCCATCGCCAAGCACGAAGGTAAGCCCGTTCCGCTATCCCGCTGCGTCAAGTGGTATCAGAGCCCCACAGATCGAGGATTCCAATTTATTTTGGAAACCTTTGGGAATCTTTCTTTTTCAAAACAACAATGGTGAAACCAGTAACGCGTGAAGAGTTTGGACATCCAGTATGTATCGTTAGGCGACTACTGTTAACCCCAAAGATTGAAGAATAACCCTAGCACCACAATGTCTTCCGAACCCGATGCAAGGTCAAAGACACGTTATGTGACATCATCATTAACAATGGGTGTACAGATAATATTATTTTAAGAGCAATGATATAGAAGATGGGACTGACTAAAGAAGCACACCTGGCACCATATAAAATTAGCTAGATTCAAAAGGGCCACAATATGGTCGTCTTAGAAGTTTGTCGCATACCCTTCTCCATCGAAAAGACCTACAAGGATGAAGTCACGTTCGATATTGTTGACATGGACTATTGCCACATCATCCTCGGTCGGCCGTGGCAATTTGAGAAAAATGTCACTTACCGGGGAAGAGACAACACATATTCCTTCTTTCAAGATGGACGACGTCTCACTCTCCTTCTATTAGCATCGGATGATATTCGTAAGACCAGTCCATAACCACAAAAGGGGCTCCAGCATTCCTACAACAATTGTCCCCTCATAGCACCAGTTGTCATTGTTAACTATGAAGATAACAAGATTACGAAGAACATATCAAAGTCGGATGAACCCATTGTAGATGCTGAATTAAAATCTTCAACGCTTCAAGAAGATATGAATTTGAAGGTTTCTAATCAAGAAACAGAACCAACTGAAGAGAAGGACGTGATAATCATTAGTAAAATTATTGCGGACGCTACAAAGATGCATTTTTCATGCCCTCAAGAAAATTATCCAAAAGAAGACAAGATCCTCCCCGAAGATGACGATCAAGAACATGGTGCAGGATTTCTACAGAAAATTCTGAAAAGAAGTATCAGCAAAAGTTTACACAACAAATAGAGAATTTCAGTGGAGTCAACCAAGACATTATTATCATCATCATTTTCATCGTCATGTTCATCGTTCTTTTCTCTTAAGTGTACGACACAGCAAGAGAATTTCTCTTGCGACGGAGCAGTGAAGAATTTACCAATATTGAAAGCTCCCAATGCCAAAGAGACGAAAGCTCATGGATGTGAGCTTGTGACAAAGAAGGATGGCTCGCGGCGTATGTACACCGACAATCGGGCTATCAACCACATCACCATCAGCTGCTTTCAAATTCGGATCCAACCTGATGATGAGTGGAAGACTATTTTCAAGATCTGAGAACTATTCGAATGGCTATTTTTGCCCTTCGGACTTTTAAATACGTCAAAGACCTTCATGGCCATCAAGAATCATATTTTGAAGCCATTAACAAGAAAGTTCGTAGTCATCTACTTTGACAATATCCTGATTTATAGCAAGAGTCAAGCTGATTATTTGAAACACCTCAGGGAACTTCTCAACCTTCTTCGAATTTGTTGAGAATCAATAAGGGACTTTAGTCCCACATTGGAAAATGTAATATGAAGAGGAGTTGGAACCTCTATAAGTAGAAAATAGTAGCCCATCAATAAAATCATCCATTATTCATTTTCTACTTGGTATCAGAGCCATAACCATCCACCCCTTTCCCTCCAATTTTTTTCCTCACCCGGCTCTAGCAGTGCCTTCCGGCTCCAGCAGTGCCCTCCGGCTCCAGCGGTGCCCCCCTCCGGCTCTAGGGGCACCCCCACCCCTCTCCGGCTCCAGCGACGCCCCCCGGCTCCAGCGGCGACCCCCCCCCGTGGTAGTCGGATCGGTCCCGTGCCCAGTCGTGGAAAATTGGACGAAAGGGAAAGATAGCAGTGACTCCGATACGGAGAATAAAGAAGAAGATACATATGTTACGCAGGGGGAGACAAGGGAGAAGGAGCTCCAAGTCTACAGAAGGAGACAACAGAAGTCCAGTACTGTGCCGTGCCCATTGCCTACTATACCAAGTCCCTCGTCTACTCCTGTCCCAACTCTTGAAGATGATGCCCCCGCACTGAATCACTCTGATTCTGATGCAGATCTCTCTGACTTGGATGGTATGGTCTCTCCACCACATATTACTCCATTAAGGAGACCTTCTCGCATCAATGCGGGTAAGGCTCCTAGTCGTTACGATGATTATGAATATGACATTGCCAATTTCTTTGTCTTATTCTAACATTTCTCCAATTTATCGAGCCTTCATTGCATCGTTAGACTCTACTTCTTTGCCTAAGTGTTGGCTGGAAGCAAAGAAAGACCCAAGGTGTAAAGCTGTAATGATGGAAGAACTTGGGGCATTAGAGAAAAATAAGACATGGGAGCTGGTTCCGTTACCCAAAGGAAAGAAAATTATGGGATAGAAATGAGTGTACACAGTGAAGGAGATACCAGAAGGAAAAGTAGAGCGGTACAAGGCGAGGTTGGTTGCAAAAGGATACACACAATCATATGGATCGACTATGATGAGACATTTGCCCCAGTAGCGAAAATGAGTACGGTAAGAACTCTGGTCTCCATTGTAGTAAACTATGGGTGGAAGCTATACCAATTAGATGTTAAGAATGCCTTTCTCCACGGGGACCTACAAGAAGAAGTGTACATGGAGCTCCCGCCAGGATGCTACGCGACAGAATCAGACGGAGAGATTTCGTATGGAAAAGTGTGTAAACCAAATAAGTCGCTATACGGGCTCAAGCAATCTCCTTGAGCCTGGTTCGACAGATTCAAAAAGGCTGTTACTGGCATGGGATACCATCAAACAAATGCAGATCATACAGTCTTTCTTCAGCATGCAAGAGGCCACATTACTATACTTGCTGTATATGTGGATGATATAGTAATCACAGGTGATGATGAGGTCGAGATCACTAAGCTGAAATCAAAACTCGCGAAAGAGTTTGAGGTGAAGGATTTAAGAGCGATGAGGTACTTTCTGGGTATCGAGGCATGTGACGGCTAACAAGGAATTATTTTCTCACAAAGAAAATATGTACTAGATCTGCTAAAGGAGACATGGATGCTGGGATACAAAGCAGCAGTCACTCTGATTGACCAGAAGTACAAGTTGGAAGCAGAAGCAGGAGAGCTAGTTGATCGTGAAAGGTATCAAAGACTTGTAGGGAGATTGATTTATCTGGGGCACACTCGCCCTGATATCTCATTTGCGGTGAGTATAGTGAGTCGCTACATGCATGATCCAAGAACGGATCATATGGAAGCAGTGTTTCAGATCTTAAGATATCTGAAAGGGACGTCGGAAAAAGGGCTATAGTTCAAAAAGAATTGACGCATAGAAGTTGAGGGATACTGCGATGCAGACCAGCAAGTTGCATAAACGATAGAAGATTTACCATAGGGTACTGTGTCTTTGTAGGAGAAAACCTGGTCTCATGTAGAAACAAAAAACAGTCAGTGGTAGCACGGTTGCCAGCTGAAGCAGAATACAGAGCAATGGCTCTGGAAGTGTCAGAATTATTATGGGTGAAAGCACTGCTGCAGAGTTGAAGCTGGATAAGGGAGCACCGTTACATCTTCTGAGCGATAGTCAAGCTGTAATAAGTATAGCCAACAATCCTGTTCAGTATGACAGAACGAAGCACATCGAAATCGATCGATTCTTCATCAAGGAGAAACTGGAACAAGGTATACTTAAGATTGACCATGTTCGCTCAGAAGAACAAGTTACAGACTGTCTGACTAAATGTCTTAGTTCGTTGAGTCTGTTAAAGCTATGTAACAAGATGGAGATGATTAATATCTATCTCCCTTCTTGAGGGGGAGTGTTGAGAATCAATAAGGGACTTTAGTCCCATATTGGAAAATATAGTATAAAGAGGAGTTGGAACCTCTATAAGTAGCAAGTAGTAGCCCGTCAATAAAATCATCCATTATTCATTTTCTACTGAATTAAGAAGTGTAGATTATTTACTAACCAACTCATCTCCTTGGAATTTGTGACTAGCATCGATGGTCGCAGTGTTGATGAAGAGAAGATTCGAACAAGCCGCGACTAACCTACACCAAAAATAATGACTGAAGTTGAAAGCTTCTATGGTCTCGCCAACTCTCATCCGCAACTTCAGCATTAAGACACATATACCTCTCCAACTTTCAATGTCGTCGATCTTCACGAATGCTTTTTATCTGACGAACCACTTTATTTCTGAGAAGAACTCAGGGACGAGTTCTCTTGAAGCAGGGGAGACTGATGTAGCGTAGAATCATAGTCCTTCTAGGATTCTTTTTCTATTCCTCTTCCCTCTTGGATTCCTTTTTCTTTTTTTTAATTGTTTTATAATCCTATTTATGATAGGATTCTTATTTTGACTTTATCTTTTATTAGGATATATTTTATCTTTATTTTATTAGGATTAGGTTGTCACAAAAGCCCTATAAATAGGCACCTTTTGTATGCAATTGTGAACAACTTTTAATCAATAAAATTTTTCTTTAAAGTTTGAGATTTATTCTCTTATTTTCTTGGTCGTGGACTCGACTGTTCCGTAGATGCGGAAGCCCCTCGCTTGAGGTTTTCAAGCAACCTTCGTGCGGACCCCTCACAAGGCCCTCTGTCGGAGTTTTTGCGGCACCGCTTTGCTCTCACCAAGCAACGGTGGTCCAGTTATCGTCATCACCGATCGACTTGGCCATTTCCAAGTACGAAGGTAAGCCCGTTCCGCTATCCTGCTGCGTCAACAATGGTGTATAGTGCTTGGCATGAACCATGTGAGGGTGTGTAAGTGTCTGGGTTGAGTCTATACAATGTTTGGGCTAAGTCAAACCAGTAGCTCATTAGGACCAGAGATTGTATCATTAGAATTTACAATAAATAGAAAATATATAAAAGTCTAATTAATATTAAAATATAAATTTATATTAATTATTCACATAAAATACATAAAAATAAAAGAATATATCCAAAAATTTATGGAGCTTACATTATTGGAACCAAGCATGCTCTCCCAAGAGCTTGACATATCAAGGACCAAGATGTTAACCCTTCTTGCTGAAAAAAAACTCTTCTACACCTATAAGGCATCCAACCACAAACTACTAAAAATGCCAAAATAGTGAAATACAATACTGAGTCGCCCAAGGGTGTCTACCAATAATTGTATCTTTGCTAATTTACAAAATAACTAAAAACTTTATCTGCCAAAGTGCATAAATCTTTTTCAGAAGATGCTTTCTTTGTTGCATTAGTAAAAGACAAGGATCAAGCCATGATCATGTTCAGCAATGGAATCCTGAATCACTGATAATAATGTCCAGTGAATACGATGATAATGACTGTCATTAGTTCTACCATTATGAATAACAAGCACATTATCTCATGAAAAAGATGGGCTACGACTTCCAACAAGGAAGAGGTTTAAACTTTGGAAGAGGATGTCGTATTCCACTTAGGTTCATTTCCAAAGCCAAATACGACACTTAGTATGGTCAAACTCGCACAAGGTTGAGTTATATTATCCCTTCCTTTTCTAAGGGGCTATTTGGATCACTGTAGACATGGTAAAAGTAGAGAGAGTCTGTCATTTTTGCTGCAATTGAGCACTAAAAAATGGATTTTTTTGTTTGGTTGCACTTTGCAAGTGCCAAGCAAGTATACAACCATTTACACCAAAGAGCCTATTGTCCCCCTCTCCTTTCCTTCTCGATTGGAACTAAAAAGTGGAGTAACTCTACTGACCTATTCATTCCTCTGGTCACCCTCTTTCTTCCGCTAGTAGAGTTATGGTCACCTTTTTCCCCCCACCATCAAGGTAATTTTTACTCTCTTTTTTGAGACTTTCTTTAACTTCCGATCACTCCGCAAGAAGTTGCCTTTTTTGTCGGGCTACCGGGCCCACCCTTTACGCAGTTGGCTAGTCGAGTAGGAGGGTGTGCTCAATGCAGTACACGAAGGAGAGCCCTTTTCGGATGCGATCATCGACGGGCTGGTCGTCGGCTCCGAAGGTGATGATGTGGAGCTGCAGGTCAGGGAGGTCGAGGTCTGGGACAGATAAAGCGTGATCCCAGAAGAGGCATCCACCAGAGCTGGACGCAGAAGTCCCTTTAGATGCACCCCTGCTCCATAAGATGTCGGAGCCCCTCTCCAGCCCCATAATCTGCATCACTACCACCAAAGCAAGTCCCAAAAAATAGAAGGGAGATGGAGAGAGAGAGAGAGAGAGGGATGATTAATTATCTGGTTTTTTTTTAATTTGTGTGCAAAAGGTTAGATATTGGTAGTTAAAAAAAGTAGAGAGTGATGATTGATTAGAGAGTGGTAACCATACCAAGTTTAATATGGTAATTATATCCATTTGACTTACACTTTCAAGTGGTCATCCAAACAAAATATTTTGAAACTCCTCAAAACAAAAATTACTATGTCCAAATATATTTTGGAAAGTCAGATATGCTGCAAGTGCACTGCAAGTTAACATACTGTAAGTGTTCCTTTACACTTTTGAATAGTTACCTCTTTCCAAACAGGCCCGAAAAGTGCGCTATTATCATCCTATGAACTTGCTATTGCATATAGTCTTTGTTAGCCCAATATTTTAGCTATGTTTTTATTGTGGTTATTCACTTAGGTTTAGCATTATGATATCACTAATAATCGTGCAATCACAATAATATTGGGTTAACAGAGATTGCTATAGGCTTTTCCAAAAGCCGACTTCGACCTATCCTCGTCGTGGGATTTAATCCATATTTGCTGTAAGTAGGTGCTTTAGCCTCGCGGAAGGCTATATTTTTAACACTACTGTAGATGATGTTAATTTTAACTCTGTTAAAGGAGTTTTCTTCGCAAAGGCTGACTAGATCATAGCCTCATCGTAGGCTAAGTTCGCTATTATGGATGATTGGTTAGCTTCATGGGAAGCTATATTAGCCACGTAAGAAGCTCTTTCAGCCTCGCTAGAGGTTATTTAGTCTTTTGTCTATCGAGTTAAGCCACATAAGTGGCTATGGCTGAAGTCGTACAACTTTGCAACGAGGATTTTTGATGCTGGAATATAGTTTTAGGGTTTATTTGGCTCTGAGGGAGGAGTTCTTTGAACTTTTTGGTCAAACTTAATGACCATATTCTTGACGGTAGATCCTAGAGTGTGATTGTATGATTGTGATACTATCTTGATCTCGTCGATCGTTGGAGAAGAAAGTCCCCAAAAGAGTCGTTATCTTGTTCATAATATTTTTAAGAGAAAATAAAGAAATAAAGTTTTAGTATAAAATATTACATAAAGCACTATCTTGAGAGATTTTATAAGAAATATCCTTCGAGATATTCTCTGGGGAGTATGCTAGTAGAAGTCCAGTTATCGCATGACCATTTTCATCTGTTGACGATATGATATCAAGACTTGAGTTTTCTTCTTCTTCTTCCTTGTGAGATTATGATAGTAAATGTTGTTAGTTCCGAGGCTCAATCTAAGATAGAAGAACTATCAGAAAGTGAGATTTAATGCAAATAAGTTTGCTTCTCTATTTCTTTGTTTTATGACATCGAAGATTTGGCAAACAAGTTTGCTCTCCAAAGAATTTGAAGCCACTATAACCCTTGTAGATTATAAATCTGTTACAACTTGATAGAAATCACTTCATGTTTTTTTTTGCAATCATAGTTGCAAACAAACAAAATGGATTACAATTGCAGAAAGAGAGAAAAGAAAGAAGAAGAAGATGATACAAATTTTGCTGGGGTGATGAAGATCACTGTTGCTGAAAATAAGATTTACCCCACACAAAATGCCCCTAGAAACCAATAAGTTTTCGAAGAACTTTTGGAACGCTCGTGGTCACTTCTCGCATGAACTCCTCTTGGCTCCTATGGTAGCAACAACAAATGTCTCTTCGTCTCTCCTTTTTCGAAGTAAGTTCTCAAGAAGACACGGAGAAATTATTTATAGAGTTGGGTGGAAACCCTAACCCTAATCCTGGCTGCTAACGAATTACGAAAAGATAGGACTATTTTGAATTCAAATCCCACAAAAATTGAATCTGACTATTTAATCATATCTTTCCATAACCATTCAAATCCTGCAATCAGCAGCAACATGCACCAACCATGTTTTCTGCTCTTATGTGCCCAACAACATAGCAACAGTTGCTCATATGCACATAACCTAGCAGTGTAGCAGCCCATGTGCCCGCTCCTGCGCCCATGCCAGCGCTACGCAATTACCCGCTCATGCGCCCATGCCTGTGATCGCGCATGCACCTGCTCATGCGCATCGCCCATGCGCCTAGCCCATCCGACTAGCGCATAAGACGAGCGCACGACCGCAACAATAGTGCACATAGCACATAAAGCGCCATGCGTTGATGCTGACATGATAAGTGCAAAGTGCGCCAACAAAGCACCACTTTGTGCCCTTGAGCCCGAGCCCGAGTCTGGGTTCGAGTCCGAGTCACTAAGCCCCTTTAGGGCTTAGCTCCCAATGGACATGAGAAATGACAAAAAGCATAAATGCTTTCTTTGAGGAGTTAATCCTTTTTTCAACTAGACAAATATCTCATATGGCACCCATGTGCCCCACCACTCTTTATGTGCACATCTCAACACAAGCAAAGTTTTATATAGAGAGACTCACCATTTGGTGTGAACAATGTGCACTACAACAAAAAGTATTTTATCGACACTCAAAAAGTGTTGTTGATGACTTTCCATGGTACTTTTTAAGTATTTTCTAGAGGGGTGTCATAAAAAATTTATTTTCTTTAACGGTACTTCAGAAGTGCCATGTAATAAATTAATGACGACACTTTCTAAATGTCGTGTAATATTAATTTCATGGCATGGTAGTGGTGTCATCTTAACGTGCTTCAATGACATCTGATAAGTGCCGTCATAAATATTTTTGGACTTTCAACGACACATTTTAAATGCCTTCAAAATATCATCAAAGCATATGAAATATAAATTGATTTTATTTATGTATTTATTTTTATATAATTAACCAAAACTAATTTCATAAAAATGTGCCAAGAATAATATATATTAAATATCTCAAATCAATACAAATAATCATCCAAAACCAATTACATGAATAACAAAATTTTAATGTGCCAACATCTCAAATTCATACAAAGTATCAATAAAAAGTTACAAAAGTAATATCTGATTTGTTACTAGGAACAATGTCTTCTATCAGTGAGATACGTCTTTCCATCTTTAGGCTGCGTTGTGAGATTGATACGTCTTGCATAATTCATGTCCGAGGAATGCCCACATGCACAATGGAGGCACTATCTGTCTTTCTATTAGCGCAATCACTGCACTAGGATGAGCAACATGTTGCGATATTATTAAACAACCAAGATATAGTTACGAATGTTACTGATGTAATACATTGACAAAGATGCTTACATATGGACTTCAATATCATCACAAAGGCTACAACAATATGAAGATTGCTAACATCCTTGCTTTCATAAAAAGAGTCTAATCACCTTTAACTAGTCTAGTACTCTCAATTATTATAAGCACCTGACAGCACCTATTCTTATGTCGTTCATATATTCCTTTATGTACCCGATCATCAGAAGTAGCCATGAAAATTCAGGGTCTTCTAAAACTCAATTGTTATAACATTTTTGTCTTCTTTTACCAACAGTGCACATATCTTGCCTTCATCCAAAATGTAGTAGAAAACACAAGACCCTTGGTCATTGGGCACATAAAAGAAAGAACATACTTTCTACCAGCATAAAGATCCACTTACCTGACTATCTTAAGGAGACTACATTAGAACAAACCATAAGTTCCTGTCTTTCTTAAGGCTATGCACTCCCAAATGGGGGACCTGAAATCTACATAAGGATTTTCAAATGCCTTGGCACTTGCAATTCGACAACATTTTACCAAACTTGATGGATTACCTAGGAACCTAGCATTTGTTTGTATACCAAGTATGCTAGCAATTCCGATCATAATTTTTTTGAGCAAATTTCTACCATAGTAATGTTAAAAGTATTCAAGCTCTCTCCTAAATCAGTTGCGAGTTTTGTTTGAGAAACTTGATATCCACATACCATAACACTAAAATGGGAAAAACTTAACATAAATTTAACATAATGCAATACAAAATACCATTTTGAATTATTAAATAAGACAATTCATAAGTACGTGTGTGTGTTGTCTAATGACAACTAAGCCCAACAATCACCAGAAAAGAATGAGAGAATTGCACATATATCACCAAGAGATGTTAAGGAAACGAACATAACATGATTGATGTATTGCAGCAATAAGTTACCTCCATAATCACAAAGCCAATTAGTTAACTGACTTATGAGTATGAAAATTTTCTTAATATCAAAGGAAAGCTACCTCTTCTCTATCTCCAACAGAAGAAAACCGATATTCCTCGTCATCAGGCCCAACTATATGACTGTCATCTTCATCTTCTAGTCCTAGTTCAACTTCATCCAGAACATCCTTACCAAGAAAGAATGCATATTGTGAAGCATCAAAGTTTGCATTATCTACAACAATGGAGAAGAATTCAAGTTACAATTAAGAAAAATTCAAACATAAATGTGATTAAAGCCAAATAACAAACTCTATAGAAATAGAAACATATACTGGATAATTATAAGGAAAACATACACTAAGGGCTACTTTGGTTTGCAGGCACGTTCATAACATTCACTCAAATGCCTATAACATAAACGACAATTCAAACTACACTCAAAAGTCGCTGTTGTGTCCACACCCATCTTGTCGGACCCGACCTAGGAACTAAGCACCGACAATCCAAAAATCAGTGTCGTGTCCATGTCATGCACATTCTAAAAAGCCCCACTCGAGCAAGATGACACTTACCATCATTTGGTATAACCCAAATCGAGCAAGATGATACCTTGCTTAACTGCAGAAATACCTTGCTTTATTACAGTGTATCAGAAAGTTTTATTCATCAATTACTTGTTGAAACAAGACTACTATAATAAAGAGAAATCTATGAAGAATTTTTTGACTAACGATGTGCAAGTACTTAGATGTTTGGAAAAATTAAAATACAACCTGTTGATAACAAAAAAAATTTACCTTGAAATTTCCGAGTCTTCATTCCATATTACTAATAGGAAAGATGTGGATAAGGTCCTCAATAAACTACTTTTGCCCCCATTATCTTAAGATTACAACTTTGCCAGTATTATAGGATGATCCGATTGGTCAAAGAAAAATAAAAGATACCTGAACCCGTGAGTCTGCGGCATCAACTTTCTTCTCCCTCTGGCATGTTTTTTCCAACCTGTCTGTCACCAGAGGAAAGAGAGATAAAATCATGAAAAGCTACATCACTATATCATTTACCTAAAGAAGATATAGTCTTGAAAAAACTGAGATGTTTGTGTTGGTTAAGTAAATAGAGAATCATTGGCAACAAATGCGAAATATAGCAACATCAATAAGAAAGTACATTAATGCATGAAATAAATAGTGTGTTATTATCGTCTAATTTTTTTTAAATAATATGAACAACAAGATAAAATAGTTTTCAGTCGCATCCGACAATAACTAATAACCACTAAATTTGGAATGAACAAAAATACCTAATGAAAGCAATAGCAATTGAAACCAGCCGCAGCTTCCACTAAGCATGTCAGTTTTAAAAAACTTGTAGAGAAACTCAATAATTAGAACCTACAACAAGGACAAAATAGTAAATAACCATGTTTTGGAAAACAATGATACTCACCCTTAGCATCACAAGTCTATCTCTACCTAAAGCATCAATAATGATACAAACCCTAATAAAACCCGAGATTTCTCTTTGTAGTTCATAGTCAAGAAGAAGCATAACAACTCTTTCTTTGAAATGTTTGATACTTCAGCCTGTAATCGAAGATGCAAAAACATTGCAATATAGAATGAATTTTTCCATTACATTGTTTGAGCACAAGCGTTAGAAGTAAGAAACTTTATAAAATGTGTCACGACCCTCACCCTAGAGTAAGGGCACGAGAAGTGGGTACGTCCAACCTAAGCCGCAGTGTTGACGGTAGAACGCTGTCCTAGGTCACAACATCTAACAATATAAAGCTAAACAGTTTGTATTCCCCGAATGGGTGTGACATAGCAGAAAGTAAACTCAATCACAACTAGGACAGATGATAAGATAGAAGATAGATAGATAGATAAAACTGCTGAAATGAAAGGAAATCCCCAAGTACAAACAGAGAGTCTAAGTGTCTAAGATAAATATATATCCCCAGTATCAAATATATACAATCATCCAAAGAGTACTGTAAATGAAAACAACCTAGTCTAAGGGTGTGTCATCCACAGCTAGTGGGACCTGCTGCTGGTCCAGGTCCAGCACTCATCTAAGGTATCACCGTAATAGGTATCCACACAGCCTCCTCCTCGTCCTCTGTAATATTTTCAACAGGTCCACTCAGGACAGGAGCGAGAATAATACATCTCAACAGTTCATAGCAGGTTAGAAAATATAATTATGCAGTAAAGTAAGATACAAGAACTGAAAGAAGATACATGATGTAAACAGAGAAAGCTGTAATGGAAATATATATACTATAAATAGAGAACTATCAGTGGCTAGTGAGTCAGGGTACAATATAAACATGTGAATGGCATAGAAGATTCTGATGAGACACTACGGAGGTGATCAGGTGAGATACTACTTGGATATTATTCACATGTCTACTTCTACTCCCCCGTACCCCCAATCAATACACAGTGATCCAACCAGGTTATGTTATGATTCCATGCAAAGTCCCATAAGGGGTGATACATGGAGGGCCCATTAATGGGTGATCTGGAAATGCCCATAAATGGGTGATTCAAAGAAGACTCTATGATCATGAGAGTACATGTCACAAGTGATCAATGAACCATGAAGCATAGTAATACGCCATGTAAGTGAAACGCAGAACATGTAGTATACGATGCTCCCTGAGGGGATAACATCTCAAGAAGGAATCCATATAGTACTAATCCGTGTGACCAACGTAACAGTATCAAGTAAAGTAATTTAAAGCAGGAAGATAATTCTAAACAGGATATAAAATGATCAGAAAATATACTCGCCTGGTATCTGAGTGTCCAACTGAAATGTACTGTCCGAGGAGAGGTGTCTGGCTCCTATTCAGAACAGCACAAGTCACAATAAGTCCAGAATGGTAAAATAAAGAACTACAATGCATTCTACATGAATCTAGGTCAATCTAGGCGAAAGTCAACTCTTGGTCAACTCTGGTCGACCCTAGAAGTCAAACTAGGTGAACTATGGTCAAACTAGGTCTAACAAGTCCAAACTAGGTCTAACAAGTCTACACTATGCAAGTCTATTCTAGGTCTAACAAGGCTATACAAGTCCAATCTAGGCTCACTAGTCAAGCAGGCACACACAGGCCATAGGCTATATCATGCCTGTAAGCCAACCCATAACACATACACACATCTATATCTAAACATGAAACACTCTTGATATATTTATATAATCTAAAACATAACACACACACACACACACACACACACACACACACACACACACACACACACACACACACACACACATATATATATATATATATAAAATATATATATATATATATATATATATATATATATATATATATATATATATATATATATATATATATATATATATATATATATATATATATATATATATATATATATATAATACATATATTTAGTACACACAAGTAATATATATATGATACTTACATATATATACTTAATATAACCTATACATTAGATACACATTTTACCTATATATACATTACATATATACATTCAATATCCCTTAGACACATACATATATATAATAGAGAGGGATAAAAAATAGAGAGTGTGTCTAAGTGACATGAGTGTGGGAAGAGTGTGTGAGAGGGAACAACATGTGTGTGACAGAAATTGAGTGAACTGTGGGTATATCATGATTCGTGTGTGTGTGTAATGGTGTGTGGAGTATGGGATAGGAAGAGAGTGAAAGGGTGTGAGTGACAGTGAGTTAGGAAGGAAGGGAAAGGAAACAATTTCCTGAACATTTCAGTTTTCCTGAAATTGAAAGAAATCCCAACCGACTTCCAAATCACCAACCCCATCTCAGTTCACTTCAAATCATGACAGTTTATTAGATCATGTAGGAATGAACCCACATATCTCAGGTTACAATGAACTCAGATTTGAGTTCTAGACATCAATGAAAATCTCAGGAAATCTATTTCAGTCTTCCTGAAAAACAGTCCAACTCTTTCAATCCAATTTCGAATCCCAACATTCAATGAAACCACTTCAAATTTAGCATACAGTTAGATTACATATAAGAGAACAATATTAGGGACTTAAACATGTGACTTAACCATATTTAACTAATCAAAATGAATGCTAAAAATCAAATCAAAAACTGGAAAAACTGCGAATAGGCATGTATCAGGAAATTTAGGGAATTTGGAAATTGATGATTAAAAACATGTTAAAATATACTATAAATGGTTGGTAATGATTAAAAATATTGTGTTTGTGTCCCAGAGAGTGTCCCGTGTCCACCACAATATGACACGACATTTCTACAAACAAACAAACACAAAACAGTACACACAGACACAGTGAAGTGCACTATCTCGTGCACAGGTGCACGCGTGTCGTGCACCCGACACGACACGAATGGGGTCGTATCCTCGTGCAGGTTGGTTCGTCTATTGTCCACCTAGGTTTGTGTGTCCCTGAATTAGGTCCACGTGTCGTCGTGACCAACATTTAAAGCCGTATCAGTGGCCTAACATAAACTGTACGCAGACAGTGCAATTCCAGTGCACGACAGATTTCTTCCTAACCACCACACAAAATCCAACAAAACTTTGGGGGCATGATGTCAGTGCATGCCCCCTCGTGTCCACCAAATTTTGTATCAAATGAACCCGTGTCGTGTCCTACAGGGGCCCGAGTAGCAGGAGAAACGCACAGGCCGTGCGCGCGTGTCCAACCGCATGTGCACATGCGTCCAAACGACACGACACGACCTCGAAATCAACTCAGACACTTGGGATCATGAAAGCCACATCAAAACGAGATTTTCCATTCAACAACTTTCATAAAAACAAATCGAAATGCCCATTGGGGCATTTCATCAAACACTTGCACACATCACTGATACGTGTCCGATACGGACACGTACATGACATAAAAATTCACAAACCCTATTCCTACAGGACCATGACACCTAGGGCTAGGTATTTATGCAATTAAAACCTAATTTTAATGGGTGGATAGGAAAATACCTATGGGTGTTCTTCAACACAAAAGCTCCTTCAATGAGGATCCCCAAAAGCCACCCAACTCCTTCAAATTGCTATGAAACTAAGATTGACAAATTCCTACAGCAAGAAAACAATAATTAGAACCTATTACAATTTGTTTGGATTAAAAAGGAATTAAAATAGATTTTCTAGGGATTTATGAAGTTGGGAAAATACCTCTTTCTAAACTTGTTCTTTCCTAAAGAGGCTAGCCCTAAATGGAGGAGAATATTTATAGGGGGATTCCCAATGTGTGTGTGGTGGCCGGCCAAGTAATGTTAGGGTTAGGGTTTGGCATTAGCTAATGGGCTTTTGGCTTTTATGGCTAAGTTATTGATTAATGGTTCAACCATAAGTCATGGCTTATGACTAAATATTCTAACTTGAGTCAAATGACTAAACCATAGGTCAACTCTAGTCTAACTAGGGTTGCATGACCTAACCAAGTCCAAACTCAACTAGGGTTAGCTCCTAGGTTAGTCTACAAAGGTAATTGCTAGTCAAAGTCAACCTAGTCAACCTTCATTCAAACAATTCCAAAATAAATTCTAAAAATTCTCATAAATTCAAATAAATTCTAATAAATTCAAATAACCCCAAAAATTACAAAATACCCTCAAACTAGAAATGATAAATGAAATACCTTAATCATAAGTCATGATTTTAAATAGTTTAAAAAGATTAAAAATCACTAAGAATCATAATATGAATTAAATATAAGTAAATAATAATTATAATTACAAAATTACCCTCATCTGGAAAACTGGGTATTATAATCCTACCCACCTTATAAAAATTTTGTCCTCGAAATTAAGATGGTCGCACCCCCTTCTAGGTCAAACATTGTCAAGGTCAATCACTAGTCAATTTCTCAACATCCTAGTGCTTGGTCAACTGCTTAGGACTTTACCTATGCCAGCTACCTAAGTGTTGGCAACTAGAATTTAGCAAAAGAGAACTCTATAATAGGCTAGCTCTTAACTTCCCAATCCTATCAAGTCACCCATAACTAAGTACCTACAAGCTAAGCACACCAATCCCAATACCACATATATATATGCTCAAGAATAACAACCCACCTCATATATCCTAAGTATATCATCTATATATATATATACATGACTGATCAACCAAGGGTTAAGGCAGACTTAACTTATAAGGGACTGAAACAAATGCTTAGAACTAGGCTAAGGATGAATGGTCTGAAACATCAATATAGGCAAAAGGGAATGATGCCAAGGAGACTGAGATTATGAGCTAAAAGATAGGACATTTGGGTCCACTTGTATAGTCAAAGTGAAAGGAAACCTACATGGTGACTGAAACTTGCCTCTAGATCAACCTGGCCTCTCCTCTATATCTGGCTGAACTAACTATATGCAGGACAGTGGTCTTAAGAAGTGAACCAAACTGGTGTACAGGGAATACAATAGGCAGTATACTGCAAATGAGTGCAGGCTACGTACCAATCAAAATACATTACATAAATATACAAACTATATATATTAACCCTCATCACGTCAATTCTACTCAGGGTCTAAAACACACACTCCCTACCACATGCCTAGCACTCCACTGAAGGGGTCAGATACTGTAAGGTGTACTGGAACAGAACAGTGAACTGTCCCAAGTGGTGAGTACAGGCCTCTAGCATGTATAATACTAATTCTCCTGATATGCAAAATATGGTAAGGGGTTGATGGTTATATTGGTGAGTCAATAATTGGGTCTGAACTATGGTCCAGTGAAACCTATGATGCAACACAGTAGATAATGAATTTTGAGTACAGTGAACAACTTGTACAAGTTGAACTAAGGGAACAGGGTATCTAGGGAAGGGTCTGCACACTGCCTATAAAGGTTGATCAATATGACTGAACTCAACACAAGAGAACCTACTAAAATAGGAAGTGGACCAATATAGGCTAACAACATGTCAATAATCCTATACGACAATGACCTATAGATACCAACCAAGCCCATATCCCATATGCCAATACCATCTGTAATCTATATGTACATAGGCCTCTCAGTCTTAGGTGAACTACAACTATACTCAAGGACAGGCTCTGGTCGTGGGTGCCTCACTCGAAAAAGGTAAGGAAAATAATAACAATCATCAAGGCTGTAAGGCATACTAACATCCTATATGTAACTGGTTGGTATTATAATAACAAGAAAATCATCTACCATGGGTTACTATTCTAATACCAATGCTAACTATCATCTCTAGGGTGCAGACACCCTACAAGCCATCACATCATTACACTATGAAAGAGCTACATATGAATAAGCTCTATAAACTAAATATCCCTACTCCTAAGTTATTTGATGATGGAATACAATTTTAAAAACAATAGAAGGGTATGATAGAGATGATATGTTGAAACCTTCTCAAGACAAAATCTGATAATCATATGCGTCTGTCCAAAATTATGTTACTCAGAGTCTTCGTCATGTTAGTGAGCAAGGCTACGATAATCACAGAGTCCTTAACCAAGGCACATACTTCTAGAATCATGGTATTTAAATTTTTTGCATTGCCGCATGCTTGGCAGCGAAAACCTTAAATTCCCACACCCGAGAAATACGTCCTAAATCTGACTATATGTCCTCACTACGCCAGCTAACACGACTAACGAAGATTCTAGATTCCATAACTGGGTGACCTAGCCCATATGATTCATCTCAGAAGAAAATCAAATATAACACAAGAACAACAGGATAAAATTTGATCAATCAACAAGGAACAGAAGGAATCAAAATTTTAAGGCAATAAGAGGCAATTTCGAAAATAGAATCAAAAGAACGGAACCTGCAACTAGATCTCCAACGGCCCGAGCATCCACGACTGTCCTGGCGAAAGCTCGTTCATGCTGGCCTTCCCTGGCCTGCTGCTGATGCTGCATGTACCTCTGCTGCTGAGTCGGTAAGGGTGATCCCTTCTGCTAGCCTACCGGAGTCCTCGCTCCTGCTCCTGGTGCTGCTTTCTGAACTACTCTGCCTATGTTCTGGGAATACTCCCTCAGCTGGAGGTTTGCTGCTCTACATAGTAGGCACCTGCCCAGCCTTTTCCTGCACTCACCCCATCCATGCCCCAGTTTCTTGCAGTAGGGACAACTGATTGTCTGCTGCCTGGGTGCCTGATACTGTCTGGGTTGCTGCTGTCCCTGCTGACGGCCCTGACCCTAGAACTGCTGCTGAACAGGCCTCTGTTGATACTGATGCTGAATATGCAAGAGGGGTATCTTGGCCAGGCCCGCACTGCCACTAGCTCCCTCAAAAGGAGGTACAATGGGATAATTCATCTTCTGGTGGGCACCTGACCCACAGAAATAGTAAACTTTTAACCTCTTCCTATACTGATCCCAGATGTGTCCCGGCTTCTTGCAGTAGGGACAACTGATCGCTTTCGGGTCCTGACCCTGATACTGATGCTGCGCCTGCTGAACACCCACTGGTGTCTGCGTCTGCTGAATCTGCACATAGGGCCTCTTGGCCTGGCCTCCGCTGCTGCTGGTATCGTGAGCGTCTCGTCCCCTCTTGAACAACTGTTGCCGCTGAGTTTCTACTATCTGCTGGAAGAAGGAGAACAACCGTGCCACGTCCTCTGATCCTGATGGCGACTGCTGCTGAAGAACGTACGGGACGACAGGAGAAAGTCTCAGAGTAGGAAGAGGTGTACTCCCATAAGCTGCAGATATCCCAGCCTGAGCTGGCATAACAGGAACTGCAGTCTCGGGGCCCTTCTGATCAGGACGAGGAGTGGTAGACCCCTAAGTGGTATCTTCCTGATCGAGACGATGAGATCGTGTCTCCATAACCGTCCTCAAGATAGATCAAACAAGGAATCAATACTGAAATAGAAATAATAATTCAAGGGAGGATAGTTATTCAAGGAAGTATCAGGAATTTAGATGGCAGGGATCCAGTTAAGAGTTTTTTCTAATGTGATTGAGTACTTCAAAAATAATCCTAACCATACTGCAGGCTGTAGTGATACTCTAGTTCGAATGCCACTACATAAACTTGACCTGCATGGGCCACCACTAAAAACGTGTCATGACCCGCACCCTAGAGTAAGGATACGAGAAGTGGGTACGTCCAGCCTACGCCGCAGTGTCGGCGGTAGAACGCTGTCCTAGGTCACAACATCTAACAATATAAAGCTAAACAGTTTATATTCCCCGAATGGGGGTGACATAGTAGAAATTAAACTCAATCACAACTAGGACAGATGATAAGATAGAAGATAGATAGATAAAACTGCTAAAATGAAAGAAAGTCTCCAAGTACAAACAGAGAGTCTAAGTGTCTAAGATAAATACATATCCCCAGTATCAGATATATACAATCATCCAAAGAGTACTGTAAATGAAAACATCCTAGTCTAAGGGTGTGTCATCCACAGCTAGTGGGACCTGTTGTTGGTCCAGGTCCAGGTCCAGGCACTCATCTAAGGTAGCACCATAATAGGTATCCACACAGCCTCCTCCTCGTCCTCTGTAATATTTTCAACAGGTCCAGTCAGAACAGGAGCGAGCATAATACATCTCAATAGTTTATAGCAGGTTAGAAAATATAATCATGCAGTAAAGTAAGATACAGGAACTAAAAGAAGATACAGGATATAAATAGAGAAAGCTGTAATGGAAATATATATACTGTAATAGAGAACTATCAGTGGCTAGTGAGTCAGAGTACAATATAAACATGTGAATGGCATAGGAGATTCTGATGAGACACTACGGAGGTGATCAGGTGAGATACTACTTGGATATTATTCACATGTCTACTTCTACTCTTCCGTACCCCCAATCAATACACAAGGATCCAACCAGGTTATGTTATGATTCCACACAAAGGCCCATAAGGGGTGATATATGGAGGGCCCATAAATGGGTGATCTAGAAATGCCCATAAATGGGTGATGCAAAGAAGACTCTATGATCACGAGAGTACATGTCACAAGTGATCAATGAACTGTGAAGCATAGTGATACCCCATGTAAGTGAAACGCACAGAACATGTAGTATATGATGCTCCCTGAGGGGATAAGATCTCAAGAAGGGATCCATATAGTACTAATCCGTGTGACTAACGTGACAGTATCAAGTAAAGTAATTTAAAACAGGAAGATAATTCTAAATAGGATATGAAATGATCAGAGAATGTACTCGCCTGGTATCTGAGTGTCCAACTGAAATGTATTGTCCAAGTAGAGGTGTCTGGCTCCTATTCAGAACAGCACAAGTCACAACAAGTCCAGAATGGTAAAATAAAGCACTACAATGCATTCTACATTTATCTAGGTCAATCTAGGCCAAATTAAACTCTTGGTCAACTGTGGTCGACCCTAGAAGTCAAATTAGGTCAACTATTGTCAAACTAGGTCTAACAAGTCCAAACTAGGGCTAACAAGTCTACACTAGTCTAGCAAGTCTATTCTAGGTCTAACAAGGCTATACAAGTCCAATCTAGGCTCACTAGTCAAGTAGGCACACACAGGCCATAGGCTATATCATGCCTGTAAGCCAACCCATAACACATACACACATCTATATCTAAACATGATACACTCTTGATATATTTATATAATCTAAAACAAAACACACACACACACACACACACACACACACACACACACACACACACACACACACACACACACATATATATATATATATATATATATATATATATATATATATATATATATATATATATATATATAGTAAACACACAAGTTATATATATATGATACTTACATATATATACTTAATATAACCTATACAATAGATACAAATTTTACCTATATATACATTACATATATACATTCAATATCCCTTAGACACATACATATATATATATATATAACAGAGAGGGATAGAAAATAGAGAGTGTGTCTAAGTGACATGAGTGTGTGAGAGGGAACAACATGTGTGTGACAGAAATTGAGTGAACTGTGAGTATATCATGATTTGTGTGTGTGTGTAATGGTGTGTGGAGTGTGGGATAGGAAGAGAGTGAAAGGGTGTGAGTGACAGTGAGTTAGGAAGGAAGGGAAAGGAACCAATTTCCTGAACATTTCAGTTTTCCTGAAATTGAAAGAAATCCCAACCAACTTCCAAATCACCAACCCCATCTCAGTTCACTTCAAATCATGACAGTTTAATAGATCAAGTAGGAATGAACCCACATATCTCAGGTTACAATGAACTCAGATTTGAGTTCTAGACATCAATGAAAATCTCAGGAAATCTATTTCAGTCTTCCTGAAAAACAGTCCAACTCTTTCAATCTAATTTCGAATCCCAACATTCAATGAAACCACTTCAAATTTAGCATACAGTTAGATTACATATAAGAGAACAATATTAGGGACTTAAACATGTGACTTAACCGTATTTAACTAATCAAAATGAATGCTAAAAATCAAATCAAAAACTGGAAAAACTTTGAATAGGCATGTATCAGGAAATTTAGGGAATTTGGAAATTGATGATTAAAAACATGTTAAAATAAACTATAAATGGTTGGTAATGATTAAAAATATTATGTTTGTGTCCTAGAGAGTTTTACGTGTCCACCACAATGTGACACGACGTGTCCACAAACAAACAAACACAAAACAGTACACACAGACACAGTGCAGTGCACTGTCTCGTGCACAGGTGCACGCGTGTCGTGCACCCGACACGACACGAATGGGGTCGTGTCCTCGTGCAGGATGGTTCGTCTAGTTTCCACCTAGGTTTTTGTGTCCCTGAATTAGGTCCACGTGTCGTCGTGTCCAATATTTAAAGCCGTATCAGTGGCCTAACATAAACTGTGCGCAGACAGTACAATTCCAGTGCACGACGGATTTCTTCCTAACCACCACACAAGATCCAACAAAACTTTTCGGGCATGATGTCAGTGCATGCCCCCTTGTGTCCACCAAATTTTGTATCAAATGAACCCGTGTCGTGTCCTACAGGGGGCCCGAGTAGCAGGAGAAACGCACAGGCCGCGCGCGCGTGTCCAACCGCGTGTGCTCATGCATCCAAACGACATGACACGACCTCGAAATTGACTCAGGTACTTGGGATCATGAAATCCACATCAAAACGACATTTTCTATTTAAAAACTTTCACAAAAATAAATCAAAATGCCCATTGGGGCATTTCATCTAACACTTGTACACATCACTGATACGTGTCCGATACGGACACGTACAGGACACAAAAATTTACAAACCCTATTCCTACAGGACTAGGACACCTAGGGCTAGGTATTTATGCAATTAAAACCTAATTTTAATAGGTGGATAGGAAAATACCTATGGGTGTTCTTCAACACAAAAGCTCCTTCAATGAGGATCCCCAAAAGCCACCCAACTCCTTCAAATTGCTATGAAACTGAGATTAACAAATTCCAACAGCAAGAAAACACTAATTAGAACCTATTGCAATTTGTTTGGATTAAAAAGGAATCAAAATAGATTTTCTAGGGATTTATGAAGTTGGGAAAATACCTCTTTCTAAACTTGTTCTTTTCTAAAGAGGCTAGCCCTAAATGGAGGAGAATATTTATAGGAGGATTCTCAATGTGGGTGTGGTGGCCGGCCAAGTAATATTAGGGTTAGGGTTTGGCATTAGCTAATGGGCTTTGGGCTTCTATGGCTAAGTTATTGATTAATGGTTCAACCATAAGTCATGGCTTATGACTAAATATTCTAACTTGAGTCAAATGACTAAACCATAGGTCAACTCTAGTCTAACTAGGGTTGCATGACCTAACCAAGTCCAAACTCAACTAGGGTTAGCTCATAGGTTAGTCTATCAAGGTCATTGCTAGTCAAAGTCAACCTAGTCAACCTTCATTCAAACAATTCTAAAATAAATTCTAAAAATTCCCATAAATTCAAATAAATTCTAATAAATTCAAATAACCCCAAAAATGACAAAATACCCTCAAACTAGAAATGAAAAATGAAATACCCTAATTACAAGTCATGATTTTAAATAGTTTAAAAAGATTAAAAATTACCAAGAATCATAATATGAGTTAAATATAAATAAATAATAATTATAATTACAAATTTTCAAAATTACCCTCATCTGGAAAACTGGGTGTTAAAAAATGCTTCAAAATCACGTTCTTAGAGGGTTGACTATTTGTAAGGAATACATAGATGTGAATGTCATGGTTAAGGTCAAAACTTTTCCAGAGGCAGTCAATGCTAAATAAGGGTGCTCTTGAGGGAATACACAGTCTTGTATGTTGGAGTTGCATTTTCTTCTGTCCTTTATGTGAAACTAACATTAGCTAAAAATAAGTTATTGCCAAGTTATGAGAAAAATCTGTAAGATTATAGTCGTACGAGAATCATAAAAATTAGAGTAACAATCAGCAAATGCTATATAAGGAATAATAAATGATATATGACATATATAACATATTTGAGAAAAGTGACCATAAAGAATGGTCATTCATATGACAGTTTCCTGTTTTCATTTCATGAGCCTTTACATATTACATTAAAAGTGAAAATAAGTTAACAGTTTATCAAAGGGAAATCATTATAACCAGTTAGTACCCATAGGAGTACATAGAATTCACAATTAATGCAGTATTAACCATAAAAACTAACATTTACCGGTAAATGCATTGTGATCCTCCTATCAACAGAGTCTGCCAAATGATATGATTTAAAATAGCAAGGATCACCGCTAACGGTTAGTGTATACGCCTCTGGAGCCACTTTATGATATGCAAAATCAATGCCCTTCGTTAATAGAAGTCAAAATTCACTAGGGTCCGGCATCCAAAGCTCTTGAATGGCCTTATGAACTAATCCTTCCAACTTACGGTCTTGTGCTGCAGATGCTTCAAAAACTGAACAATGAGTTTGTAGTGGCTGAACGAATAATCCCCTGAAGTTTCATTTACACCTTCCCATCGGAATAATAATATAAATATATAATGACCACTATGTTAAGACTGAGTTTCCAGATTATCGCCTAAGGGAAACATACAAACAAAACATGACTAACTTGATTTTATGTCTCCTACTTAGGAGCATTTTACCAGAATACAAAAGGAAAGGAAGAACTATTATATCCTATCAATGGACTTAATTGGCTGCTAGTTATCCAAATAGTTTTGGGATGCACGCAACCAGCCACACATTGCCTAGCCTGCCCAGGTTTCACAAGTGAATATGGAAGAAGTGTCACTCCCCGTTTCCCGAATGCGTATTTTTATACATGTACAACTCATGTATATTTATTTAGTATTTATCATGTATTATCTTGTATTTAAATTCCTTTAATTTCATGTTAATTAACTATCTGCATTTTATTCCTGCATTTTATTTTCTGCGTTTTTATTTTTCTTGCTATTATTCTCTACTATTAGTCTTGCCTTGTGATTCGGGTTCTAGGAGGGTTTCGGGTTCATGGTGGCTCAACCCGGCCCATAACTCCCACCTACCACCCCCTTTTCTATTTAAAGCTTTCTTCTCATTCTCTTTCCTCATAACTCTCATTCTTCACCATCACTTCTTCTTCTTCCTCTCATCACTTCTCCACCTACCGGCAGTAGCAGCAGGCAAGTGCAATCTTGCTTCTTGTTTAGAGGACCATTTTTTTCATTTTTCTTCCTCTCATGATCCTGAGAGAGTTTAGTTCTTGGCATTTTTGATTTCTATGGCTTGTTTTCTCTAGATCTAAGTTGTTATATTCTCGGTTTTTCATGGGTTCTGATCTCCCAACTTGGCATGATTTTTGGCTGGGAACTTCATTTCTGGCTGGAACGAAGGCTCAGTCACGCACACGTCTCTACGTGTCTGCATAGATTTTCAGTCACGCACACGTCTCTACGTGTCTGCGTGGATTTTAGTCACGCACACGTATGTACGTGTCTGCGTGTATTTTTAGTCACGCACACGTCTGTACGTGTCTGCGTGGATTTTAGTCACGCACACGTCTGTACGTGTCTGCGTGTATTTTTAGTCACGCACACGTCTGTACGTGTCTGCGTGGATTTTAGTCACGCACACGTCTGTACGTGTATGCGTGTATTTTTAGTCACGCTCACGTTCTCATGAGCGTGCGTGTATTTTTAGTCACGCTCACGTTCTCATGAGCGTGCGTGTATTTTTAGTCACGCTCACGTTCTCATGAGCATTCGTGTATTTTTAGTCACGCTCACGTTCTCATGAGCGTGTGTGTATTTTTAGTCACGCTCACGTTCTCATGAGCGTACGTGTATTTTTAGTCATGCACACATCCATGAGTGCGTGTATTTTCAGTCACGCACACATCCATGAGTGCGTGTATTTTCAGTCACGCACACATCCATGAGTGCGTGGATTTTTAGTCACGCACACGTCCACGAGTGCGTGCGTAAATTTCTTATCATTTTCCACACTCACACTGTGCATGCCAACATAAACCATTTTTACGCTCACTTCGACTAGACTTGTTGGCGTGACTTGTTGGACTTAGTATAACCTACTCAACTTGGCGTGACTACTTGACCTGGGTGTTTATATTTGTCCTATAATTATTCATTTAATGATGGCATGATAATTTTTCTATTATATCCTTACGCCTTTTTGCATGAACTTGATAAAATCGTGATATATTAATATTATTAATACAGATTGTTATGTGGAATGCGCCTTGTGTCCTGATTGATCTATGGATACCCAGTATGACTGGAACTTAACCTTGAGGATTATAGACTCGACCCCATGTAATACTAATTGACTTTCATGCCTTGATACCATTAATAATAATGGTTATCTTGATTAAATTGATCATACGTTCCTAGTTGGAACTAAGAGACTGGCTAGTCGTCTTATTAAATTGAATGAATGAGACACGTTCATGTAATAAACTATTGTACTCGATTAGCCAATCCGAATATTGGCATACAGGTACATGCAGGCTTCAAATTATTATTTATCAATTTTATAAAAATAGCATGTGTACTTTATGGTCAAGGCATGATTACTTCGTGATTAGATTTGATTATGGCATCACACTATGTAAAACCTACAACCTAGCCGTACGGGTATCGTTGTAGAGTTGCGCATATCGTACCCCGTACAAAAGTGCTCATTTGAATGACCATGATCCACGGCATGGAATTTCACTCAACGTAGAGACTATTAAGTTAAATAAAATAATGATGGCATGGAGAGAATGGATTCCCGAGTTCTTACATGGCAGTCCTCTTGGGACTATTAAGTGCCCGACAGGCCGGCTGGTTCCCACAGATACTGTAAATCTGTCACACGAGCAGGGAACGGTATCTGCTTATATTATTATACATGCTATAACGGCGGGCGTCCCGTTGGGACTCGTCTAACTACATGATAGGCGCAATTGATTGACTGGATAGACTAGCCTTGCTTGCACATAGTAAGAACATAGGAATCCCTATTTGCACAATTCCAGGATAACTTGGGACTCACAATAGCAAGCCGTAGTAGTTGATTGGCCGTTCAAGATGATTTGTTTGTATACTGTACCTACTCTGTTGCCTAACTGAGATGATCAGAATATCAGGACATGACGGGCTAACTTCTGTCCTTGTTTGGTTGGGAGGTTGGTTCGAAGTGTCGTGATGTTATGTGAATCCTAGTGGGAAGCAGAGATCTATTATTATATTCTCTTACTTACTGGTTTAGTCCTTCATATCGTGCTCCCTTGTGGTACTTGCTATTAGAGGTCTAACCTCTCTGGTTTTGCATGGCCAGATTTAGAGCCGGTCCCCGAGGATCCAGCTTACTTCTATCTCCAAGATAGTCAATACTAGGGGAATGATCGCAGGAGGACTCGAGTGGGTTTCCTTACTTCACCGCTCGTTTTGTTATTTACTTCATACTTAGCCGTTTGGCACCGACATGTTAGTCGGATTGTCTTGCTCTTACTTTTGCATAATTGTAACTAAAGTCAGACTGCAGCTGATAACAATTGTGTATATGTTACTATACTATCTGGCTATGTTTTGTAAAGCCAGATCTCTAGAACATTTTGACTGAGCGTTTGGGACACCTTACTGCTTTATCTTACATGTTCTCTATTCCTGTTTCTTGTTTTGAATGATTGAGACAATAGATGTGAAGTGACCATAGTAAGACTTTCATGTAGTATGCACCCCCTCGTCTGGTTAGACAGCATTGATCGTATTATACGTTATTCATCTACCCGTAATACGTATCTGGCTGAGTCATTCCCCCGCTCTCCAGTATTCTGGTTCTGGGGCGTGACAAGGTTTTAGTGGTGGCCCATGCAGGTCTGATTTCAGACTTGTGGGGTGTTTTGATTTATAGGATGTCTCAATCACACGTGTTCTCCCTTGATCTCATGATTCGTTATTCTCAACCCTTGCTTGACATTCCGGTATCCTTTGACTTTGTTGATCCTTCATGTCCGGTTGTTTGATTATTCTCTTGTCCCTTTCCTTAGGGGCACTTCGTCCGCATCGGTCAGAGCTGGACAACAACAGGAGCAACATGGGCAACCTGACCCTGTTGGTCAGCAACAAGGGCCAGTCTCACCTCAGGAGGCTACCCAGGAAGAAGCGATAGTGGAACCAGCAGCTGGATCGCAGTATCCGGATGTTCCACCACCACCGACAGTTCCACCTACCCAAGTGGACACACCAGCCCTTCTGGAGATCATGAGAGGAATGATGGCTACTCAGCAACATCAGATGTTAGCCCAGCAGCGCATGCACACTCAGCTACAAGAGCAGAATGTGTTGCTCAACCAAGGATTGCAGACGGCTTTGGAAAGAGAAGTGAGGACTGATTCAGGAGCATCAGCCAGGTTTTGCAAGTACAACCCCCACCGTTTTGAGGGCACGGAGGATGCCATCTCAGCAGATGCATGGCTTAAGGACATGGAGGCTATTCTGACAGCAGCTAAAGTACCGGCAGAAGAACGTGTGGATCTAGTGAAGTTGTTACTTTAGGATCTCGCACGTGATTGGTAGGAATCAGAGGAAGTGGGCATCAGACGTCCTGTAGCTTGGGACGATTTCACTGCAAGATTCAAGACCAAGTACTATGGAGTTGTGGCGCGGTTTGAGCTACAACAGAAGTTTATCAACCTCAGACAGGCTGGCAAGACTGTAGACGCTTATACAGCAGAGTTCTGCAGATTGAGTAGATTCGCCCCAGAGATGGTAGCAACAGAGAGCCAGAGGGCTATGAGGTTTCAGCAAGGGTTCCATCTTGAGCTCTTACAATTGATAGAGGGGCACAATTACCAGACTTTTGATGAGATATTGACGGCGACTCGAAGGCATGAGATCACCATTCAGAGGCTTGCGATAAGGACTGGGGGTCAGAAGAGATCCCACAGTCAGATTAAAGGAGGAGGGGGAGCAGCGCCCCGAACAACAACACCATCTACTAGCATTCGTATCCACGATGTGGCGATACGAGGACCAGTACCACCACCACCCAGGCAACAGCAACAGCAACAGAGGAAGAACCAGCAACCCCCGACGGGCTGCACTTATTGTAGGAAGATGGGGCACACTAGAGATGTGTGTCGGATATTAAATGGACTGTGTCTAATATGTGGAAATCCAGACCATCGGGTTACCATATTTCCTCTGAATTCGAGGTCAGAAGGACCAGGGCAGCAGTTTCCTGCTCTGCCAGTACCAGGGACAGGCCAGTATCGAGGACCAGCAGTGGCAGTAAGGCCGTTGGCACAGTGTCCGCAGGCTCAGATGTTTCGGCAGCAGGGACCGCCGATGCAGCAACACCAGCATAGACCACCCCAGCATCATCAAGGCAGGGGCTAGCAGCAGTATCAGGCTAGGCCGTAACATGGAAACCAGCAGGGAGGTCGAGGGCAAGCATTCACTCTGTCCTTGGAGGAGGCATTGGCATCGGAAGATGTTGTGGCAGGTAACATTCTCGTCGCCTCATATCCCGCAGTAGCATTGTCTGATTCGGGAGCATCCCATTCATTTATATCTGCACAATTTGCGACACGACTAGGAATGGAGTTCGAGGCATTGCCAGGGAGGTTGAATATATTCACTGGTAATGGGCTCGTAGGGGTTAGTAGAGTTATTCTAGCGTGTAGCGTTTTAGTTTGCGGGCATTCCTTACCCGTCCGGTTGATAGAATTTCCTGTTGGAAATTTCGACGTTATCTTAGGCATGGACTGGCTGAAAGACAGTCATGCGACAATAGATTGTCGTAGAGGGAGTGTATCTTTTGATATTCCAGGCATGAAGCGGTTCACTTTAGTCAGATCAAAGGCAACTCAACAGGAGCAGGGAGTAGTAACGGCAATGGAAGAAGTTCATATTTCGAAGGTAGTTGAAGAGTTTCTAGACGTATTTCTTGAAGAACTTCCAGGTCTACCACCGTTTAGAGATATTGGGTTCAGTATAGAATTGGCACCAGGAACTAAACCGATATCAGATCGAGTTTACAGAATGGCAGATTCAGAGTAGGCCAAGGTATATCAGCATATAGAGGAACTGAAGGAGAAGAAGTTCATCCAAGCTAGCGTGTCACCATGGGCAGCACCAGTGGTACTTGTGGGGAAGAAGGATGGGTCATCCAGATTATGTATTGACTACAGGAAGCTTAACGCGGCAACAGTGAAGAACAAGTACCCATTACCCAGGATCGACGACTTATTTGATCAGTTGAGCAAAGGTAGAGTTTTCTCCAAGATAGATCTTCGTTCAGGGTACCGTCAGGTGAGGGTTCGGAAGGAAGATATTCCCAAGACAGCATTCAGGTCGAAGTATGGGCACTACGAATTCTTAGTAATGCCGTTTGGTTTGACCAATGCTCCAGCAATATTCATGGATTTGATGAATCGCATCTTTATGCCATACTTAGACCAGTTTGTCATGGTGTTTCTTGACGACATTCTCGTATACTCTGCTAGTGAAGAGGAGCATAAAGACCACCTCAGGAAAGTGTTACAGGTTCTGAGAGAGAACCAGTTGTATGCCAAGCTCAGCAAGTGTGAGTTTTGGTCGGATCATATTTCATTTTTAGGTCACATCATATCAGGAGCTGGAGTAGCAGTAGATCCCAAGAAGATAGAAGCAGTAGAAAGTTGGCCAGTACCCAAGACCGTAGAAGATGTGCGGAGCTTCTTGGGATTGGCAGGATATTACAGAAGGTTTGTGTCAGACTTTGCAAGGCTTTCAGCACCCATGACCCGCTTAACCCGGAAGGATGTACCATTTGTTTGGTCGGCAGAATGTTAGGCATCATTCGAGACTTTGAAGCAGAAGTTGATATCAGCACCTATTCTTATATTGCCAGTTGGACCCGGAGGTTTTACAGTATATTGTGATGCGTCAGGTAAAGGACTTGGATGTGTCCTTATGCAGCATGGGAAGGTGATAGCATATGCATCTAGGCAACTTCGGGACCACGAGAAGAATTACCCAACTCATGATTTAGAGTTAGCGGCAATAGTGTTTACTCTGAAGCTATGGAGGCACTACTTATATGGTGACCGAGTGGAGATGTACACAGATCATAAAAGTCTGAAGTACATCTTTACTCAGAAGGAATTAAACATGAGGCAGAGAAGATGGCTGGAGTTGATTAAGGATTATGATATGGAGCTTCAGTATCATCCAGGCAAGGCTAATGTAGTAGCAGACGCTCTTAGCAGGAGAGGCGGCGCATTAATGTTGACAACACAGAGGCATATCTTAGAAGACCTTCAGGAGATGGGCATCAAAGTTATACTTCCTAGTGATGTAGGAGTTCTAACAAGTCTGCAGGTTCAATCCAACTTGGTAGACAGGATCAAGGCAGCTCAGGCACAAGACCCAAGGATTCAGAAGCTTAGGACAGAATGTGAGTCAGGACTCAGGAAGGATATGAGAATTCATGAAGATGGTATACTTAGGTTTGGATCACGTCTATGTGTGCCTAGTGGAGATATTAGATAGGAAGTTATGGCAGAAGCTCACAGTTCTCAGTATTCTATTCACCCTGGAGGGACCAAGATGTACCAAGATATCAAGCAGCATTTCTGGTGGAACGGGATGAAGAGGGAGATAGCTAGATTTGTTTCTCGTTGCTTGGTATGTCAGCAAGTGAAGGCAGAACAGCAGAGGCCAGCTGGGTTATTACAACCGCTTCCTATCCCTGAATGAAAATGAGAGCATATTACAATGGACTTTGTGACCGGTTTACCGAGATCACCAAGTGGTAAGGACGCTATTTGGGTAATAGTGGACCGACTTACGAAGGTAGCACACTTTTTTTCCTTTCAGAGTAGGGCAATCTATAAAAAAGTTGGCAGAATTGTATATACAACAGATAGTCAGGCAGCATGGAGTCCCTGTCAGTATTGTGTCGGATCGAGATACCCGCTTTACATCATATTTCTGGAAGAGCTTACATCATAGTTTGGGTACCAAGTTAAGATTTAGCACGGCCTACCATCCGCAGACGGATGGACAATCAGAGAGAACGATTCAGACTTTAGAAGACATGTTGCGAGCTTGCACTCTAGATTTTGGAGGGTCTTGGGAGAGTCACCTGCACTTAGTCGAGTTCTCATACAACAATAGTTATCAAGCCAGTATCCAGATGGCGCCATTTGAAGCACTATATGGTAAGAAGTGCAGGTCACCGCTTGCATGGGATAATATCGGAGAGAGGAAGATGTTAGGCCCAGAAATGATTGTTCAGACGGTTGAAGTGGTTAAGGGAATTAGAGAGCGACTTCGAGTTGTGCAGGACCGGCATCGTCATTGGGCGGACCAACATCGTAGGCCGTTAGAGTTCTCTGTTGGGGACCACGTATTCTTGCGGATCTCACCTACTCGTGGGGTCATTAGATTTTTCGTTCGCAGGAAATTGAGTCCGCGGTACGTGGGCCCATTTATTATCCTTGATCGGATAGGCGATGTTGCTTATCGTTTATCCCTCCCGCCTTCGTTACGAGAGGTGCATGATGTGTTTAATGTATCTCAATTACGTAGGTATGTATCGGACCCAAGCCATGTCCTCGATCATTCTGAGCTGGTTGTGGGTACCAACCTGTCTTACGAGGAACAACTTGTGTCCATTTTGGACCGAAGAGAGAAGATACTCAAGAACCGAACAATTAGTCTTGTCCGTGTTGCTTGGGGTCATCACTCCTTAGGAGAGTCAACGTGGGAACGTGAGGATGATATCCGATCACGGTATCCACACCTGTTTGACTCACAAGGTATATCTCTTTCTGTATACCTTGATTGTCCTGATTCTTCATGCTTGTTATCTTATGGGTAGAGCTACTTGATATCGTAGAATGATGAATTTACATATATAGTACTTGCTTTTGATATGGTAATAATGATTGCTTGTTCACTAGAATTGCTTGTATTAATTTAGCTCCGATGTTTCTAGCCTGCTTGGATTTGAAATTCCGAGGACGGAATTTTTCTAAGGAGAGTAGAGATGTCACTCCCCGTTCCCCGAATGCGCATTTTTATACATGTACAACTCATGTATATTTATTTAGTATTTATCATGTATTATCTTGTATTTAAATTCCTTTAATTTTATGTTAATTAACTATCTGCATTTTATTCCTGTATTTTATTTTTTGTATTTTTATTTTTCTTGCTGTTATTCTCTGCTATTAGTCTTGCCTTGTGATTCGGGTTCTAGGAGGGTTTCGGGTTCATGGTGGCTCAACCCGGCCCATAACTCCCACCTACCACCCCCTTTCCTATTTAAAGCTTTCTTCTCATTCTCTCTCCTTATAACTCTCATTCTTCACCATTACTTCTTCTTCTTCCTCTCATCACTTCTCCACCTACCAGCAGTAGCAGCAGGCAAGTGCAATCTTGCTTCTTGCTTGGAGGACCATTTTTTTATTTCTCTTCCTCTCATGATCCTGAGAGAGTTTAGTTCTTGGCATTTTTGATTTCTATGGCTTGTTTTCTCTAGATCTAAGTTGTTATATTCTCGGTTTTTCATGGGTTCTGATCTCCCAACTTGGCGTGATTTCTGGCTGGGAACTTCATTTCTGGCTGGAACGAAGGCTCAGTCACGCACACGTCTCTACGTGTCTGCGTGGATTTTCAGTCACGCATACGTCTCTACGTGTCTGCGTGGATTTTAGTCACGCACACGTCTGTACGTGTCTGTGTGTATTTTTAGTCACGCACACGTCTGTACGTGTCTGCGTGGATTTTAGTCATGCACACGTCTGTACGTGTCTGCATGTATTTTTAGTCACGCACACGTCTGTACGTGTCTGCGTGGATTTTAGTCACGCACACGTCTGTTCGTGTCTGCGTGTATTTTTAGTCATGCTCACGTTCTCATGAGCGTGCGTGTATTTTTAGTCACGCTCACGTTCTCATGAGCGTGCGTGTATTTTTAGTCACGCTCACGTTCTCATAAGCGTGCGTGTATTTTTAGTCACGCTCACGTTCTCATGAGCGTGTGTGTATTTTTAGTCACGCTCACGTTCTCATGAGCGTGCGTGTATTTTTAGTCACGCACACATCCATGAGTGTGTGTATTTTCAGTCACGCACACATCCATGAGTGCGTGTATTTTTAGTCACGCACACATCTATGAGTGCGTGGATTTTTAGTCACGCACACGTCCACGAGTGCGTGCGTGAATTTCTTATCATTTTCCACACTCACACTGTGCATGCCAATATAAACCATTTTTACGCTCACTTCGACTAGACTTGTTGGCATGACTTGTTGGCCTTAGTATAACCTACTCAACTTGGCGTGACTACTTGACCTGGGTGTTTATATTTGTCCTATAATTATTCATTTAATGATGGCATGATAATTCTTCTATTATATCCTTACGCCTTTTTGCATGAACTTGATAAAATCATGATATGTTAATATTATTAATACAGATTGTTATGTGGAATGCGCCTTGTGTCCTGATTGATCCATGGATACCCAGTATGACTGGAACTTAACCTTGAGGATTATAGACTCGATCCCATGTAATACTAATTGACTTTCATGCCTTGATACCATTGATAATAATGGTTATCTTGATTAAATTGATCATGCGTTCCTAGTTGGGACTAAGAGACTGGCTAGTCGTCTTATTGAATTGAATGAATGAGACACGTTCATGTAATGAACTATTGTACTCGATTAGCCAATCCGAATATTGGCATACAGGCACATACAGGCTTCAAATTATTATTTATCTATTTTATAAAAACAGCATGTGTACTTTATGGTCAAGGCATGATTACTCCGTAATTAGATTTGATTGTGGCATCATGCTATGTAAAACCTACAACCTAGCCGCACGGGTATCGTTGTAGAGTTGCGCATATCGTACCCCGTACAAAAGTGCCCATTTGAATTACCATGATCCATGGCATAGAATTTTACTCAACGTAGAGACTATTAAGTTAAATAAAATAATGATGGCATGGAGAGAATGGAATCCCGAGTTCTTACATGGCAGCCCTCTTGGGACTATTAAGTGCCCGACAGGCCGGCTGGTTCCCACAGATACTGTAAATCTGTCACACGGACAGGGAATGGTATCTGCTTATATTATTATACATGCTATAACGGCGGGCGTCCCGCTGGGACTCGTCTAACTACATGATAGGCGCAATTGATTGACTGGATAGACTAGCCTTGCTTGCACATAGTAAGAACATAGGAATCCCTATTTGCATAATTCCAGGATAACTTGGGACTCACAATAGCAAGCCGTAGTAGTTGATTGGCCGTTCAAGATGATTTGTTTGTATACTGTACCTACTCTGTTGCCTAACTGAGATGATCAGAATGTCAGGACATGACGGGCTAACTTCTGTCCTTGTTTGGTTGGGAGGTTGGTTCGAAGTGTCGTGATGTTATGTGAATCCTAGTGGGAAGCAGAGATCTATTATTATATTCTCTTACTTACTGGTTTAGTCCTTCATATCGTGCTCCCTTGTGGTACTTGCTATTAGAGGTCTAACCTCTCTGGTTTTGCATGGCCAGATTTAGAGCCGGTCCCCGAGGATCCAGCTTACTTCTACCTCCAAGATGGTCAATACTAGGGGAATGATCGCAGGAGGACTCGAGTGGGTTTTCTTACTTCACCGCTCGTTTTGTTATTTACTTCATACTTAGCCGTTTGGCACCGACATGTTAGTCGGATTGTCTTGCTCTTACTTTTGCATAATTGTAACTAAAGTCAGACTGCAGCTGATAACAATTGTGTATATGTTACTATACTATCTGGCTATATTTTGTAAAGCCAGATCTCCAGAATATTTTGACTGAGTGTTTGGGACGCCTTACTGCTTTATCTTACATGTTCTCTATTCCTGTTTCTTGTTTTGAATGATTGAGACAATAGATGTGAAATGACCATAGTAAGACTTTCATGTAGTATGCACCCCCTCGTCTGGTTAGACAGCATTGATCGTATTATACATTATTCATCTACCCGTAATACGTAGCTGGCTGAGTCATTCCCCCGCTCTCCAGTATTCTGGTTCTGGGGCGTGACAAGAAGAAGAAGAAGAAAAAGAAGAAGAAGAAGAAGAAGAAGAAGAGAAGGATATATGAGAAGGGGAAAAAAACAAGTTGCTTATATTTTCCAACCCCTATGTTTAGTAGGCACCTTAGTGGGCAGTAGATAACATTAGATTTTGGTGAGCTATTTTGTATATAAACACTATTAGGAAAGCAATGCAATTTATGGACATAAAGATCAGATGGAGGATTAATATAGTTAGTCCTTTTATGACTGGATTAATATGCATTGATGGCAATAAGAATAGGTAATAAATCTATAAATTTTGAAACATATTACCCAAAATTCTGTAATTGGTAAAAGACAAACTAAAGTAGGGTTATGTGGATATAAGATCTTATAAGAGACAGTTATAGACAACAAAAGTATCAACTAAATATACTAACCAAACTTGCTTTAAGAAAAGTGAGCAGAATAGTGTATAAGTATCCCAGAAGAATTACATGAAGAAATTAAGGGAAAGTAGGATGGTTAAGGAGGTGTGTTCTTGGAGTGCTTCATCACTGAAGAATACCAAGGGAACTTCTAAAATAACTAATAAAACCACAATAATTTATGAATTAGTATGTTGGGCAGTTTAGAAACATGTAAAAATGAATTTAGCCAAATTATGATAATGCTGAAATTATGAATGACAGTATGTTAATAGAAGAATAGGAAATCAGTATTTCATAGAAAGTTCGTGCAAAGTTAAAACAAGTTGAGAGGGAATAAGTGATGAATCTTATAAAAATGAATTCAGCTGAAATTACTTGTTTGCCCTACTTCCATATAAAATACTTAAGTTAATTAAAAAACCCATTACCAATCATGTTGCAATGCAACAGAATCACAAGAATTTTGTTGTTTGATAAATTAGATCTAGACATAGCCTTTCAGGGAAAATTGTTCATTGAAGCTAAGGTAGTTGATGTGGCTAGGAATGAGACAATTTTTAGCAACTAAAAATTTAAAACTACTATGGTAGTATTCATATGCTTCAATAGACAACCCTAGCAAAGCATACCCAAACGATTCTTGTTTTCACTCGAGATATGACCATAGAAGCAAATTAAAATGTGCACCGATTCCAAACTAATATTCAGGATCCATTTTAAATGGATCAATAATTTTCCATGCTCATCTAAAAAATAATAGCAAAATTGATCCCGTAAACAACTCCAAACATAAATATGAATTAACTACAATAGTTTAAATATACCATAAGTTCCTTCGTAGCTGCAAATACATGGGGAGGAACAAGCAATGATAATTCACATAATGGTCTCGTCAAAGCTGAATAAATTGGATGTTAGATTGCCCTGTTAAAAAAATCAACAAAGCAAAACCTCCAATTTAATAATTTGTTAGATGCTTCAAATATTAATTTTTTTAGTTCAGAATTTACTTTCCAACTCTTGGAATAATGAAATGCAATATGATAAATATACCAAATATGTGTGTCATTAACATAAGTAAGAATATCAAGAGTAACACCCATTCTCCTATAAAGGCACATCAGCTCGTCAGACATAGGAGATTCCAGATTAATATTTTGGACATCGGTAAAACCCAAAGCATAAAGCAGGCACCCAAGAGCACCCAAACCATAGGCATACTTAGCCTCATTTGTACGATATCTGGATAGAAATAATTTATAATCACAATAGAAATAATTTTTTTTTAAATCTTTCAGATATACAAATGATCTTTAAATTTTGGGAAAAATGTTTAAGATCACAAAATCTTTTGAAAATATTAATATACTCTCTCATCTAGATCTACTACATTTAAGAATATATCAAAAGAAAAGTTATATTTCTAACTAAAGTATCTAACATCTAATCCTACAAGAACAAAATAAAAACCCTAGATCCAGATATATATTATCCCTAACCAGAAAAAAAATTTGTCTTTCACAATAATCTTATGGATCTACATATTAAATTGGAAACTGAAACATAATAAACTAAAAATAAAAAATAAAGTGATAAGTTATACCTAATTTAAATTATATCGGTCGTCCATGGCACACTAAAGGATAGAGATGTGGCAATTTCGGTCGACGGTTAGCTGGAATCAAGTGGTGACAAAGCCTAGGGATTAGAAAGCTTACCTCGAATGAAAATTGTCACCGTCACCGGTAAAGAAGGTGATCGGCTCAATGCATACCACTGGAGAAGGAAACCGTGGATCAAAGCTCGCCACGACCTCAGCGACCGAAGGTTCAACACCATTATAAGCTTATAGCCATACTAGGCAGAGCTTCTTTGCTTCAGGAAGACGATGAGCACCCGGAGTCGCTCAAACCTTCGCCATGGCTCGGGGAAACAGGGAAAGGAAGATGAGGAGAGGGTGCAGGGAGAAGTATGGCTTGGCTGCAGCAGTGAGGGGTAACGATGCCTGCAGGGGTCAGGTGAGTAGGTAAGGGTGGTGGAGAGGGGGTGAAGGGAAAGATTTGAGAGATTTTTTAGAGAAACAAAAGTGCCCTAGATAAGATGAGAGAGAAGCAGACCAAAATATAGAGAAAGAACTGATTGTAAAAAGAAGGATCATGCCAAAATGAAAAAAATAACGGTATGAATAATTTTAGAATAACACAAAAAATGTTGTCTTCATCATTTAATATTAGATGACATCTCAATTGTGTCATTGAATATATTATTTACGATACTTTTACAAAAGTGCCATGGATGATGATAAATATCAAATTTCAACGACACATTTTAGCATGGTGTCATCATAAAAATTAATTAATGACACTTATTTAGAAAGTGTCGTGAATAAAGTCTCGTTAATAACCATTTTTGTTGTATTGGTGGGACTATCTTTCTAGTCTCCAAAGGCAAAACATCAACAATCTCCCACATATCTCTATATATATGGGTTGAGCATTCCCCACAGTGATTGTCCATCATGTATTAGGATAGATGTCGCTATGACTTGAATCTTTTCACGTGGGTTAAATAACAGCATGATACATGAATGGACTAGACCTTGAATTCTGTATCATAACTATAATTCTTTCCACTAATATAATGACATCAACTGTGCTTCTATTTGTACATTAAAGAGCTTGTGCCATCCTGGTTTCAGTATATATATAGGGTGTCTACAAGGTTTCCCATAATAGACGGCCTGCATCTCTATCCATATACTCTAGGTGAGTTCTTTTAATGAGTCTTGGCATGAAGCCTTTCACTTTCTTGCGGGGCTACTCCACTGTGACATAGCCCAAAGTCAAGGCAATGCTTTATGTGATGTCATACCACTATAGCATGAGGCCTAACCTCTTTGTAGTGCCAAACTATCCAGTATGAAGCCTTTCGCTTCCTTGCAGTTTTATGCCGTCGTGATATGGCTCACAAAGCAGAGGCTTTACCCTTTCTAGGTACCTTATGTGGTGTCACCCACTGTAACTTGAGGCCCAGCCTCTTTGTAGTGCTATCCACCAATCTTTATTCTACAGTATTATGCTCACTTGCCAATTTGCGGTATTATGTTACTGTGACTTGGCACGAATCCGAGGCTTTACCCTCACTAGGCACCTCATATGGTATCACCCCACTATAGCATGGAGTACTGCGCTCTTTGTAGTTTTGTGCTATCTTTCCTTCCTGTAAAGCACGTCAGACCTTCCAAATGAACAAGAACTCATTAAGACTTCTAAGCTATCCTCTCACAGGACTTTATTCTATACAAAGAACAATCAATAGATAATAGTAGTTCTGGATCCGTAACCCCGTAATCTCAAAGGCTTACCCGATGTTCTTGATATTCTTCCACTCAATGATCCTTCTTTGAACTAAAAGCTAAATGCCTAGTAAATTTTTCTTTGAACTAGTAGCATAAAACTTTATAGTAGAATTACAAAGACACAATACTAGAGTGTCTTTAAGCCTATTTTACATGTTGTGTATTTAACCAGCTAGCTCTTAAGATCTTTGGTGAACGGATCTGCAGATTCTTCAAGCTCTGAACATCAACCACGACAATGACTCCTTTTTTAATAAGATCATTTACCGCCTTGTGCCTTAGATGCACAGTCCTTTTCTTGCCATTGAAGAGGTCATTCGTTGCCACCGTTGTAGTCGCCTAGTTTTTGTATTATATTAGTACCGTTAGTATCTGTGCTACAACCATTGTAAGATCATACATGAGCTTCCGAAGCTATTATGCTTCATTCGCTGCAGCCGCTAGTACATAAAATTCAGATTCCATAGAAGAGTATGGCAACATAGTCTACTTTTTTAACTTCCACGATATATCAGCTCCATACATAGAGAAGACATATCCTTCTATGGACCTTTTACTCTCTACTTTTGAGCACCAGCTTGTGTCACTAAAGCCTTTCACTACATTTGGATCTCCACAGTATTGTAGTGCATACTTTTGAGCCCCCATGAGGTATCTCATTATCCTCTTCACAGCTTTCTAGTGCTTCACACCTGGATCTATCTTGAACCGACTTCGTATCCCCACGACAAAGGATATGTTAGGACTTATGGTTGTAGTTGCATACATCAAACTCCCGATGACGCTTGAATACTAGTTGTCTGATGCTTTTCCTTAGATTTGGCTTCAGCTTCTTGTCACACCTATATGGCATATCAATCTTTGGAACATCTTGATACCCTTAGCGTGTAAGCATCTTATCAATATAATAAGACTATGATAATGTCACTCCAGTTTTCGTTCGGATGATCTTAGATGAGAGGAACTTATTTATCTTAGTGACACATGCTAATTAAATCTGTACCCAGGATCAGCATGTACGACAACTCCTCTTCTGTTAGCAAACCTTGTGTACATACACTTGTCCGTCTCGCTGACCCAATAACTGTTTGATCTTATGACTTTATCAAACTTCTTATGCCACATCTTGGGATCTAGCTAAGAACATATAATAATTTTACCAACTTGCAGACTTTGTCTTCAAGGCCCTTGATGACAAATCCTTCTGCTTGTTGAATATAAATCTCTTCGATCAACTCACCATTCAGGAATACAGTTTTAACATCCATCTGATGAATAACCAGATTATGAATTACACTAAGAGTAATCAACATCCTGATTGTCGTCATTCGCGCTACTGGAGCATATGTGTCAAAATAATCGATTCCTTGCTTCTGAGAAAACCCTTTGGTAACTAACCTTGCCTTGAACTTGTTAACAATTTCATTAGCCTTTATTTTCTTCTTGAAGATCCATTTACATCCGATTGGTTTTGCTTCCTCAGGTAAATTGACCAACACTCACGTGTTATTAGAGGTTATCGAGTCATACTCATCATTAATAGCCTCCTTCCAGAATACAGTATCTATGGTTCCATCATCTTATCATAGTTAAGCGGATCTGCTTCTACATAATAGGTGACAAAATCCTATCCAAAGTTCTTCCGTCTCCTCACTCACATAGACATAGGTTCTACGGGTTCTGGTTCAACAGTTGTTTCTGCACAACTGTTGAACCATAACCCACACTATTCTTTGAAATACCTGCAAGAATAATGTTATTGTGCCTTATAATTTATCTTCAAAAAATTATGTATTACGAGATTTAATGATATGATTTGATTCAATATCAAGAAACCTCCGAGCATCACTTTTATCGACATAACCCAGGAATATAGTCTTCGTAGTCCTCATTCCCAGCTTCTGAATCTTCAAATCTGTAAGCACTGCTTCATCCCAGAAGAAATTTAGAAGACCCACAGTCAACAACATTAAGTTCATCATCTCTGTTATCGTTATGTTCTTCCTTTCTGCAACACCATTTGATTGAGAAAAGTATGGAGCAGTCGTATCTTTGATAATTCTATGTTCTCTGCAGAACGATGTGAATTCATGAGACTTATACTCTCCACGTCGATCACTTCTGAGTCTCTTGAGTTGTTGTTCGTTTTGACACTCGACTTCGGCCTTGAAGTACTTAAATTTCTCAAACGCTTTATCTTTAGACTTGAGCAGATAAACAAACGCTTAGTTTGAAAAATCGTTGATGAAAGTAATAAAATACTTCATCCCTGCCTTTGTGCAGAACTATTTGAAGTCACAGATATATGAGTGCACTAACTCCAGAATATATATACTTCGGTTTACCCGTTTGAACGACTTTCTAATAATCTTTGTCTGTGCATACACCTCACACTTATCCAACTCCTTACCCCTACATTTGGAGATAAGTCCTAGACTAAACATCTTATTTATTCTTTTACAATGAACATATCCTAATCTATTATGCCACAAGTCAAGAGAATAACCAGAAGAAGTGACTGCATTTATTATCTTTTTCAGAGTTATAAGTTGAAATTTGAACATCCTTTCGATACAGTAAGCCTTTCCTAAGTATGTTTATTTATAAGACATAACCACCTAACTAGTGTTAATGTCCATCCTCAAGCCTACCTTGCAGAGCAGACTTCCTGAGACCAGGTTCTTGGTTATAGTCGGCACATGCTTCACCTCCTGAAGCCTCAACGACTACTCCGAGGTTAGTTTCAGTACCACCTTTCCAATTTTTAGCACTTCAGCTTGTGTCTGGTTCGCCACCATAATCTTTTTAGAAATAGGTTTGTATGTGGCGAACCTCTAATTCTTTGAGCAAACATGGCATGATGTCCCAGTGTCTATCTACCATTTCGTGTCGATACTAGCCGAGTCAACCTACAATTATAGCAATAAAGTTAGCCTCACCTTGCTCTTTCTATTTAGGTTTTTCCTTGTAGTATTTCCTCTAGTGGCCTTTTTTGTCACAGTTGAAACAAATCCCAGGTTCATTGGACTTTGGCTTGATCTGAGCCGACTTCACCTTCAGTTGGTGAATGACCTTCTTTTTTATGGTAGGGAGCCTTCTGCTTTCCCTTAAATTTTCCTTCCTACACTAAGTTAGCCTTAGCCATTTATTTAGACAAGGTGTCCACTTTGAGTTGAGCTCTCAGCTCATCTTCAATATGTATCTAGTGCTAGAGGCGCTCAAGATCCACCTCCATCATCTTGCGATGCATGTCCGACATAAAATTGCTCCACCCAGGTGGAAATTTGACGACAATACCCCTGACAAAGAAAGCATCAACCAAGGCCATGTCGTCATCCTCACGTTTCTGCATACTTGAGAAATTCCTTGACTTAAGATAACATTGTCTTGTCATCCTAAAATCGCATTCTCCAGAATTTTTTGGTCACATAGATCTTGTTTCTATTTTTATCTGCCTTGTAGAGATTCTCCACAGACTCCCAAACGTCTTTGGCATTGATCATCTTATTTGTATGACTTTGCCAGTGAGTCCGCTATCAAGTTCATGATAAGCAACTTACAGAGGTTGTTATCTCTCCTTCACTTTGACTGCAGAGTAGTGGCATCAGCGACTCTCCGAGCATTTTCACCTTCTGGAATTATAGGCTTAGGATCTGTCAACACATAGTCTATGCTCATGAGTTGAAGATTAAAGCTGATCTTTCGCTTCCAGACATTGTAATGCTCTCTGCCAAACTTCTCAAATTTGTTAAAACTTATGTCGAGAAGGTTTGCACACTTGTTCTCCATCTTACTCGAATTTTCCTTTGAGATTGTTAGTCTCGAGGCTCAATCTAAGATAGAAGAACTATCAGAAACTGAGATTTAATGCAAACAAGTTTGATTCTCTGTTTCTGAATTTTAGGACTTCGGAGATTTGGCAAACAAGTTTGCTATCCAAAGACCTTGAAGCCACTATAACCTTTGTAGATTACGAATCTGTTACAAACTGATGAAAATTATTTTATATTCTACTTTACAATCTGTCACGCCCCAGCCCCAAAATACATAGGACTAGGAATATAAGCATGCTAGCTAATACAATCTAGAGTAAGTTCTCAATTTAATGGACTTAATCTGGATGTACAACACTGTAAAATATACTAAACATATGCTAACTAAACTATCTCAATCTACAGTAATGTGTAAATATCAAGAAATGAACAAGTGTAATAGAGTCTGTCGCCAATATCATCCTAGTTCGATCGAGCTAGGAAAAAAGAGTAAGCTCGCAAAACTAGGCAATAACAGCATAGAAATCATCGAAGAAATATGAAGTATAAGAGAACATAAAGGCACGAAAGAAAGAATAAAATAACAATACCATATTACCTGAATCCAACAATAACACACCATAACAACTATACTACTGAAGTCCATCAAACAACTAGAGAGATCACCAGGTCCTTAGAGGGACGTAACAAGATACAACAACTAATCAAAATATGAACAATAAAAGTAATATACATGAACATGAATATAACTGACAAGGTAAACTATCCATCTAAGTGTAGTTCCCTTGAAGACTACTTTGGGTTCGCACAGGTAGGTAAGGAGTGATATTAGCGTCAACTAATATCGCGAATATACTAGCATTCTTCTGCCCAATTCGGAGACTAGTCCGTAGACGATAATTGAATATCCACTAGTACAGCCTATACCAGGGCAACGCTTAGGCTAATAAGGATAGGGTAATCCTGTGCGCCTATTAACAGTCTTTTTTGCCCAGGAGTAGTAAAGATCATGTCCATGACTCGCACGACTCGTATCTCACATGCAAGTCCTCTAACTAACACAACTAGTCATATATGATCCGTCACACGAACCCCTTGTACCTGCCAAGTACAAGATACGTGCCAATACCAATGAAACTCTTACTCCAAGTGTCGTATCATGAGTCATGTCTAAGTCAAAAAAGTCATTGAAAAATAACTTCAACACGAGGAAGTCTACTAGCACACTAGGCTACACACACACCCACAATATGTCATCGATGGCATTATCGACTGCACCCAAGTCACACTTGGATGCTCTCCTAACACAGCTAACACTAACACACAATAACATGTCCATGTATAATAGAAAATAAAATAAAATCTTAGTGGCACAATATCTTGCCTGGAATTGCCACGAAGGAATAAAGTACTGCTCCGACTTCAACCTCCGTAGTTACGGTCTCATAAACTCCTATAAATAATAATAATAACTAACATTAATAACAACACCTCATTATTACTACCATATACCATATATATATACATATATTTATAATCAATAGGGTTTGCTAATCTATATACTAGTCATAATTAACTAACTATTCATAATGTTCCTTCTAGGACTAACAAAATCTCACGAAATATATGTATAAAATATTTAGTATTAATTCTGAAATAATTCTATAATATTCTGGAAAATTATTATTTCATAAAAACTATTTAAAAATTATCTCATGATCAAACTAGTACCTACATTAATAAATCAATGTTATTAGAACTTGCTTAACTGTAAGTAAAATAACTTTAATATTCTATAATAAATAGTAAATAATTATTTAAATTATCAAATATTCAAAATCATAAGTTAAGGATCAATAATTTGGATCATTGGATACACACAAAAATATTTTTTGACTCACAAGATGGTAATTTTAATAGTTCGTTTTACGGCAGAATTTGATCTTCAAAGATGTAAAGATTAACATATCATAACAAAAAAATTATGAAAAATTAATTGAAGGAGATTGTAGATAATTGAATTACGATCTTTTTTATATATGATACCAATGGTAAAAATTATTCCAACTAGATAAAAACCTTCATATACAAAACAATGTCAGTTCTAGACACCCTTCGATAAAATGTGTGTCCCGACCAATCTATAAAGAATTTTGACATAAATGTTTTTATGAAGGTAGTAGACACATGGGGGAACCGAACATTTTTGGTCCCATGAAGTTGCAATATCTAGAAGTAGAGAAAATGCAGTTTCGAGATGGCGTACCTGTTGTGATTTTTGGCCAGCAAGGTGGAGTTGTCTTTGGGCAGTTGTAGCAGCTTGTAGGGGTGGTTCCAGGTGATGGCCGACCTTGGGAAGATAGAAGGGGGTCTTAGGCACGTTGGGGATGAGGTGGTCGTCAATGGGTCGAGATAGCAGTACAAAGGAGAAGAGGTCGGGTATGGGCTGTTTAAGTGGGTTTTACATGGTTTGGGAAGGTTTTAGAGTCCAAATACAAGAGGGATTGGCATATGAATATACAAGTTTCCAAATTTAGGAAATTAGATTTGTAGAATTTTCCTATTTGGTTTTGACCCAAATAAATACTCTATAAATCTAAATTAAATATTTGGGATGGCCCCTCTACGTGGGGATGACCCTAACAAGTCCTCTACAATTTGTCAAATAAGTTTAGGCTCGATAAAATTTTCCTGAATTAGAAATAGGCTATAAAAGTCACATAAGGGATCTTATGTGTTATTTGAATTTAAATAGCACATGGGGTCTTGATTGAGTGGGACACCCTAGACATCTGTGTAGTAGGCTCAAAAGTAGTCAAAATTTTATGTTTAGGTTGGATCGATGTCGAGTTCGGAATTTAAGTTGGAAGTTACGACAAGTCTCATGGTAGATAACTTCTTGGCCTAAATTGATCCCGAAGTTGTGCGAAGCAAATAAGATACAAGAAGACATATTTGAGTGGGACATGATACACCCAATCGAAGATAAACTTGTCTAGGTCAAAACTCATGAAGGAAGTTTCTAGAGTTTGACATTTCTTGTGCTCCAAAATTCAAAGCTACGAAAGAGTATATTTTATGATCATAAATAATATTGGTAAAATATCTATTAATAAATATATTAAACAAAATAATAATTTAAATTTGAAAAAGAATAACTCTAAAAATTTGGAGGACTTACAACCTACCCACCTTAAACAATTTCGTCATCAAAATTACACTAACTCATGGTATAAGGAAACTAACCATATAAGATTTCTAGAGGATGCTAATGCTAATGGGTTCTAAATTATCATTATCTAGGTTTACATATTCTAAGCATGTCTCCTATCATTAAAATAATATAATACCCCTATATAACACATGGAAAATATATGCTATATCGCATCAAGCTAGTAATACATCCAATGGCTAGGTTTAGACTAAAGGATTAAATGTCGCAACCTTGTTCATAGGCTAACATAGCATAATAACTCAAGCCTTCTGGGTGAACCATGCACCATGACAGTCCATGTCCCTAAACTGCTAACAGAAACAACAACCACCAAAAATTAGGCTTATGATCGGATAATCATTCATAATATATGGTAATCTCTCTAATACTCTTCTCTATGGAAGCCTACCCAATTTCGTTCTTTACCTACTCCAATTAAGCATGGATTCCTAACTTCTCCCCCTCAGAATCATCCAAATTCTTAGGTAAGGTGAAGTGGCTACTCTAGGCTTGGCTACGATACTACCATAGATAAAAAAGATAGTAAGTCCTTATAATCAGCAATGGTTGCAACTAAAATAATACCTGCTACAGCTACACCACTAGGCTCCCTCCCTACTAGTGCTATAAAATAAGCCTGACCAATTCTCCATCCTCCATCATGTTGTCCTTTCTGTGGTCCTACTAGTGCTGCAATCGCCTCAGCAGGCGATCTCGATCCTGGTGGTTCTGGTAGTGCTGGCCACGGAAGGTGGATACTGTGGTTGGTCACTCTGCTGCAGACACTCCATGGCACGGTGCTGTCAGATCAACACCGCAAGCATTGTCCTAGTCTTCTCCGATAATTTTTGAATGTGTCCCTTCTTGCCACAATGATGACAAGTTAGGAGCTCCTTTGTCTGGTACAAGACGACCTTCTGCTGAAGATGTCCTTCTGGCCGTCTGTTTGGTCTTACATGCTATCCTCAAATTTAAAACATGATATAAAAGAAATTAATCAAACATGATTTCTAAAGTATACTACTACTTATTGGAATTCTATGTTCACACAACCTACCAGGAAATAAGGTACCCTTAGCTCTAGGTCCATCCTAACTTATGTGATGATAACAACAAAAGTCAATGTCAAGAATGGTACAACTTCCTATATGAAAAACAAAACTTAGGTATTATAGAATGGAATCAAGGCTTTTTAAGGAGTCCAAAATACCGTCATGGTGCTATTAGTTAGCAACTCTATAAGAAGAAATTATTACTAACTCAATACTATTCCTATATAGGATAGGTCTTAATAAAAATAGAAGGAAAATAAAACTCTACTCCTTCTGCCTGTCAACAGACTATACAATTCTTACAAGTACACCTAAAATTTTACACCTATCTGTTAGACAAGGGTCGAGGATGAGCTGAACAAATACACACACACCCCTATTGGTCAATCTTCTAATCATGGTATTTTGTAGATCGTTTCAAGGCTAATCTTACCATTTATAGAGATATCGTCTAGCCTAACTCAAAACTTCGCTCTATCTAATACTTCTAGGTCACCTATCTGTAGGAACCCTAGAGGGGGGTGAATAGGGTCAAGCTAACTAATCAAGCACTTAGCACAAGCTAATAGGCAATTTAATAATATAAGTGCAAGAGAAGAAGCAAACACAATACCGACACCCGATGTATCCTGGTATCCTCCTAAGAGGCAGTCCAGTCCCGGAACTCTCTCCGGCTTTAATCTACTATTTGAGCAAATAGTTACACACGAGTTTGGATCCGAAGAACTCGCCAACTTCTTACACAAGAGCTTTAATCCGAAGGGCCTCCGACTTCAACCGAGAGTTTGGATACGAAGACTCCCCAACTTCAACCGAGAGTTTGGATACGAAGACTCTCCAACTTCAACCTTTCACAATAGGTTTTGATCTCCTTATACAATAGGATGAAGATCTCACTTTTCAACTCAATAACTCTAACACAATTTGTGAATGGCAAATGAAAGCTTTGTAGAGTTGTTTGTGGATAGGCTTTGGTGGTTTAGAAATTTTTAGGCTCAAAGCATCATCCTTGAATAAAGGGGTTCAAGGCTATTTATAACCAAAGCTTGAAAAGAAGCCAAAGGCAACTTTTCAGTCACGAACCGGCATACCGCCGGTATGATCCGGCATACCGGCGGTATACCGGTCTGGGATTGCAACGGCTAGAAATATAGCCGTTGGGATCATTTATTGCTCAGAATTCGACCGTTGGAATTTGAACATTACTGAATCGGTATACCGTCGGTATGGACCGGTATGCCGTCGGTATGCCAGTTTTGTAGACAGAAACTTTCTGTGAACAAAAACCGGAATACCGTCGGTATACACCGGTATACCGTCGGTATGCCGTTTTTCAGCAGAAAACGATCCTAGGCTTATTTCTACCCTAGCTTTCGATTTTGCCATCCATTTCTTGTGTTTACAATTATTCCTAAGACTCATTACAGACTCCAGATATACTTAGGCAGGTGCAGGCTTCTTCAGAGTCTTGAAATGATGATGGCACGGCTTGGCTTCTTCCTTTGATAGGTGCTGGCTTATTCCCTTGGCGGCAGCTGTCCAAAGATATCCAGTTTGTAAAAACTGAATACCTTTCGGGGGCTTCGCCCCCGAACCCCCGACGAGGGGCGCTGCCCCCTCGACCCCCGTCCGCTGACCGGGCAGCGGAACCCCCGGTGTGTGGCTCCAAAGATGTCGTCGGGTGGTTCAGAGAAATCTTGTAGGATCCGTCGTCTTTCGCCCACCAAGATTTCTTCATTGCATATGTCCATATTGATCTTGCTTATTGCTTTTCTGCATGTACATGTTAGACGAACAAAGCAATATACATAGTAGCAAGTATGATAAATTAAAGCACATTAGGACTATGCAAAGTTTAAGTATAAGTGCTAAGTTGATGGCATAAATATTAGTGATATCATAATGTTTAAACTTAATTGAATGACCACAATCAAAAACATAGTTTTGATTTTGGCAACCCAATTAAATTTAAGATAGATAAGCTCATATCACTAAGATGTAAACCAATGGGCACATATCACCAAAGATATAAGTATAAGTAGAAATGCTATAGTAATAGTATGAAGATTAGTGATAATGAAATGCTAAACTTAACAGATTAACCATATTCAAAAATATGATACAATCATTGGGCCAACACTATCATGATATTTGCACTCGATAAAAATTTCTCTGGTACTTCTATTCAATATTATATCTTAGGCAAAGGGTAGCATAGATTAGCCTAATAATCTTAGGATCTTTCGTTAGGGTCAAATCCTACAATTTACTCTATTCTAACTTCCATCTTAGGGTAATATCTATAAAATTCTACCCACCTTAGCTATTTACCTACTCCTATCAAGCATGGGTTTCTATGTCCTCTAAGTAGAAATTTCTATCGTAGAAGAATGCTACTCCTACCTACTCGGTCCATCTAGTATAGGTGTCCATCTCTGTCCTACTTGTCTATGGACAATCACTCCCTATAATATTCTATCCCTCTTACTTCTATCACATGATATATACAAAATAGTTAATCAAGCACAGATGTTCAATTTTCTGAAACTAGAAAAGACAAAAATTCAATACAAGGAGTTCAAGAGAGGTATGCTCGATTACAAACACGAGATTCAAGGACGATAGTAGATATCAAAGAAAATTCAATAGCAGTTGTGGATTGAGATTCTAATACACTATCCTATTGCAGGCTCGTTTGATACAATAATGTAACCGAAATGATTTAATTAGGAACTACATGGGTCACCACAAACTACATGGGTCACCACAAACTACAGTCCCAAATACTAGGAATGTAAGCATGCATGCTAGCTAATGCGATCTAGAGTATAGACTTACTCCGGATGTATACGCTGTAGAATGTACTAAACGTGTGCTAACTAAACTACAATAATATATAAATATCAAAAAATAAACAAGTGTAATAGAGTTGGCCGCCAATATCACATTAGTTCGATCGAGCTAGAGAAAAAGAGTAAGCTCGCAAAACTAGGATATAGCAGCATAGAAATCATGAAAGAAATATGAAGTACAAGAGAACATAAAAGGCACGAAAGAAAGAATAAAATAACAATACTATTAATACCTGAATCCAACAGTAACATACCATAACAACTATACTCTTGAAGTCCATCAAACACCTGAAGAGATCACCAGGTCCTCAGAGGGACGTAACAAGATACAACAACTAACCACAATATGAACAATAAAAGTAATATACATGAATATGATTATAACTGACAAGAGAAACTGTCCATCTAAGTATAGTGCACTTGAAGAATACTTTGGGATCTCACAGGTAGGTAAGGAGTGATATTAGCATCAACTAATATCACGAATATACTAGCATACTCATGCCCAATCCAGAGACTAATCCGTAGACGATAATGGAATATCCACTAGTATGGCCTATACCAGGGCAACACTGAGGCTAATAAGGATAGGGTAATCCTGTACGCCTAGTAATAGTCTTTCCTATCCAGGAGTAGTATAAGATCATGTCCATGACTCGCACGACTCGTATCTCACATGCAAGTCCTCTAACTAACACAACTAGTCATATATGATCCGTTCGTGTATATGATCCGTCACACGAACTCCTTGTACCGACCAAGTACATGATGCGTGTCAATACCAATGAAACTCTCACTCAAAGTTTAGTGTCATGAGTCGTGTCCAAGTCATAGAAGTCACAGAAAAACAACTTCAACACGAGGAAGTCTACTAGCGCACTAAGTCACACTCACCCACTATATGTCATCGATGGCATCATCGACTGCATCCAAGTCACACTTGGATGCTCTCCTAAAATATCTAATTCTAACACACAGTAATACGTCCAACAGTAACAGAAAATAAAATAAGGTGATAGTGGCACGGTATCTTGCCTGGAATCACTGCTAAGGAATAAAGTACCGGTCAGACTTCAACCTCCGTAGTCACGATCTCACGAACTCCTATAAATAATAATAATAACTAACATTAATAACCAAACCTCATTATTACTGCCATATACCATATATACATATATTTATAATCAATAGGGTTAGCTAATCTATATACTAGTCATAATTAACTAACTAGTCATAATGTTCCTTCTCTGACTAACAAAATCTCACAAAAAAATATATATAATATTCAGTATTGATTCTAAAATAATTACATAATATTCTAGAAATATAATTCATATAATTATTATTGCATAAAAACTATTTAAAAATCATCTCATGATCAAACTAGTACCGAAATTGATAAATCGACATTATTAAAACTTGTTTAACCATAAACAAAATAATTTTAATATTATGTAATAAATTTTAAACAATTATTTAAAACATAAAATGTTTATGATCATAAGTCTAGGATCAATAATTTGGAGCATTGGACATAGACACAAATATTTTGGGACTCACAAGACGGTAATTTCAATAATTTGTTTTACATCCGAATTTGGTCTTCAAAGACGTAAAGATTTACATATCAAAACGACAAAATTATGAAAAAAATAATTGAAGGGAATTGTAGATAATCGAATTAAGGTTGTTTTCATATATGATATCAGTGGTAAAAGTTATTCCAACTAGATCAAAACCTCCATATACCAAACAATGTCAATTCTAGACACCCTTCGGTAAAACATGTGCCCCGACCAAATTAGAAAGATTTTCGACATGAAATTTTATATGAAGATAGTAGACACATAGGAAAACCCAGAATTTTTGGTCCCATAAAGTTTTGATGCCAAGAAATAGAGAAAACACAGTTGCAAGATGGTATTCCTGTTGTGATTTTCGGCCGGTAAGGTGGAGGTGTCTTCGGGCGGCTGTAGCTGCTTGTAGAGTTAGTTCCAGGTGGTAGTCGGCCTTGGAAAGATGGAGGGGGAGGTCTTTTGCATGTTGAGCTGAGGTAGTTGGGCTGGAGGTGGTCGACAATAGGTTGGGACAACAGCGCAAAGGATAAGAGCTGCAGCAGCAGTTCGGCAAGAGTATTATTAGGTTTTAGGGTTTGAAAAAGGGTGAGGGGGTCGGTTATGATATATATAGGGTAGGGTTATGTAGGGAGGTAGGGTATGGGCTGTTTAAGTGGGTTTTACATGGGTTTGGGTATGTTTTAGAGTCCAAATATAAGAGGAATTGGCATATGGATATCACTACCAAAAAAATAGGCTTTTAGCGACGGCGGGATCCGTCATTAAAATTTATTTTTCCGTCGCTAAAGCCAAATAGCGATATATCAGTGACAGAAATGGTTTATCGGAAAATCATGTGTCACTAATTTAAATCAGTCGCTAGTTTGTCGAAAATAGCGACTGATTAGTGACGCATTTAGCGACACGCTATTTATTGGAAAATACGACGTAATAGAGATGAAAACTCTGTCGCTATTGTTACCGACGAACTACAAACGTTGCAGCGGCGTGATTCATCATGAGAGTAGCGATGGACTAGCGATGGAAAATTACGTCGCTAATGTCATACCCCGACCCGAAATCACCCGAATTATCGTCCTCGCAGGGGGCGTGATGCAGCACGAGCCTGGAGTTACGCTCATGCAAGGCAAGATGACAAGTTCTCAAATGGTTATCTTTTGATTCAATATTAACAACGAAAGAAAAATAGAGTATATGAAACAATTCTTTTTGTTGATATCCGAAACTGAGATTACAAAGGCTTTCGATAGCCTAACAATATATATGCCAGATTGGCTACAACACTCAGGTTCTCTCTTGCCCACAAAGGATTTTACCGTTCCATACATCATGCCTTCTATATCTCGTCCGCAACAATCCTGTTGCATAGACCGAGCGTCAATGCGATCACATGCTTCAATACGCTTCGGCATTCCAAGCCTCAACGCTTCGCTGCGGGCCATCCATTCCCTGCATTCTGCATGAAGCTGGAGGGGGATCAGTATGTTCGTCCTCATATGTACTGATGCAAAGATCTTCTTTCCAAACTGATATTGTAGTATTTATGTTGAATCATGCAACTTAGCTTATGATCTTGCTATATTCTCCTTAGGGTCAATTTCATGGCATATTCGAAAATAGTAAAGCATATTAGCAAGGCAAGCATGTTATTCGAATTGAAATAGACAAGCAAGCAAGAAATCTCGTGTTTGTTTTGTGACACGACTTCTTACCAAGTCGACACACTCGCCCTTGCACCGTCGCAAGGTGAATACGCCCCATTCCTTCCATGTCATGTTATAAGTGCATCTCTAAACAGGATCTATGTACGGGACGCATACGTGCCTACACTTTCAACCCATCGTTCCTTAGCTATATGAAGGCCGTTGGCGTATCCGTGCCGGAATGGACTAAAGGAGTTCCTTACTTTCCTTTCTCTCCTTCTTTTCTCAAATTTGGTCGGGCTGCCCGGTGTTTAACCGGTAGGTTGCGGTCCCAATAACTGAAATATTCCCGCTGTATACCATCATTTGCAGCTTTTTCCATCTATAAGCGAGTGCTACTCGTCTTAAGGATGTGCGCCTACAAAGATTATTCATTTTCCTCCTAGGTCAAGCGGTTCCGGGGCGCTCTGGCATTTAACCGTTTAGGAGAAACACTCGTGCACGAGTTATTATCACATTAATCTCAAGTCCATCCCATTCGACCATGCAACGCCCTTATTATTCAAACAACCAAGCATAGTCTTGAGTTCGAGACTCAGACTTTATCATCTCGTATTTCTTTCGTTAACTTTCTATGTTCTTACGTTTCGTACTTTATTTTAATATTCAATGGCATTATGCCTCAACTAAATGTTCCTCAACCGAACGACCCGAAGGTCTCGAACATCTTTCGAGGCATCATGTCATATCCGACAGTTCTGCCACATTTATGCCACAACTGTATTCTCTCGCAACGAAGCCATCTTTTATTATCTCGTGCACGAAGACACGTTTCGACCGTATTCAGATGTTCTATGCCTTAGTGTTCAATGTCCGTGGCTTGCGCGCTAGGGCGCTCGCCTATTGTCTTTCAATGTTCTAGCCTTCTAACTCATGCGCAAAGGCACGGTATGGTTCATGCACTAAGGCACTCGTCGAGTACAGTTATCCCATGTTCTTGTGGCTTACGCACCGAGGCGCTCGCCTTTGCGATATCCAATATTCCATAGCTACTCGTGCATTTGATGCATATTTTATTTCAATTGTACTAACTTAGTGTTCGACATACACTATGCTTTATCTTCCGATCGGACTACGGCCGTGGCGTCGATAGGTTAACTTAGCATACAATGATATATTTTGACTTATCGCATGAAGGAGTAAAAAAAGAGTCAATCCTCTCACCTTGTATCGATACGCCTTTGTCGTTTTGCCGAGCCTATGCGGTTCGATTTCATAAATTTGTTACACGGCCACTCTCCTGACTTAGCCATTCGAGCACTTTGTGCTTCATTGAATTATACGTCCGTTTTGGCTTACCGTACCCAAGTAACAATCTGTCACAAGGCGTCGATTTGGTTTTGCAGACCCCTTACTAAATATGACAAAAGATCGACCTCTAATATTTTCGTGTCAACGTATAACCTGCACACGAAACCAACTAAAATTAATACTTGCATCGATTCGGACTTGCGCCTTGGTCGATTCGATTTCTTAGAATCTTCGAGCTGATTCAACTCACTCATCCTTCGGGGCAACGTGGCGCTTCGCATCGATTCCCTCGATGCATTCATTGGGACAAGGCAACTCTTTGCATCGACTTAGTTCGATGCGTTGCTCGGGACAACGTAACTCTCGTATCGATTCGCATCGATACATTTCATTCGGTCAATGCGACTCGCTGAGTCACGTCTCAGTGCAATGCACCGTACGGAGTGGGGTATTACATAATATACCACTCAAAACAAGCTTCGTCCTCGAACCAAAACCAACACTCCGACTAAGCATTTTATAGATCGTTTTTACACTATCTTGCAAGATTTTTACTAACATTTCAAAGTCCTTCCTGCAGCTCGATTTGAATTTTTATATAACTCGATTTGGATCCGTACATATATTCAAGGCGTTCCGAAGATAAATGTATTTTAACCAAGTCCAGTCGTAGCAAATTGAAACAAAGCTGACAGGTAAATTTCCATCCTATGCTTGCCATCTCGTACTCTCGATCGGACTTGGGATCTAGCATAAGTTCTAGTAATTCTATTGCATATGCATATTGATCCATACGCTATCCTCCAACAAAAGTCAAGGCACACGATGCGATTAAAAATCGTATTTCTTATTTCTTATATTTCATCGGAACTATCAATTCTATGCGTCGCGACGAGCCGTCGCGCATCCGATCGCAACGATCCTTCGCAACGCCTTGCGTTCGAAGTCACCACCCAACTATTTCTGAAGTTTGGCTATGCAACTTATCTCGATACAATTTCTTTATCAACATTCGGAACTACGCCCGCTCGGTGACTTACCTAGCACCATGCTTAACTTCTCCCGAAGCAACTATAAATTGACATTGCACAAAGACCACAATCTATCCGACACAAAAGTTTACATCAAGGCGATGGTACTCAAGACAACGATCGCCCTGACACGAAGGTCTTTACGATGTGCCTTACATTCGATTTCCTAACAAGTAGGAATTCACTAGCCAAATTCCTAACTTATCCATCTCGCAACATCGAATATAAGTTCAATTCACACAAGCTCAATTGCAAGGTGAATCCGAATCTAACGACATGACTCGTAAGTCATTCCCTTATCGTTCCCTCTCGTGCATAGCACGATTCTCGCACTCGCCTATCCTAATCTCCAAGTTTGTTGGTGAATTTCAAGTTCGATCATCGACCAACATAACCATTCGAGCATTCATCCGACGAATACTCAAAATCTAGATACATCATTCTCAATTGAAAGTTGTTCCAACAATTCTCGATTGCCTAGACTTATCATCAATATGCACCATGTTATATTTGTTATCGATGCAATCTCATATGCAATATCGCATGGGTCATCTTACGGTCTGCAGCATTTAATTTGATTTGGCGGTCAAGTCTTCTAGGGTCAGCAGCCCCGAAGCTACGCTCGATAATTGTGGATCATTAACAAAGGACAGTTTACTATGAACCATGCTATATCTTATTTTGGAGCCAAATCATGTTCCGACGATTCTACGTACCCAATTTCGGACAAAACCGTTTATATCGACGCAACTGATGTGCAACTATCCTCCGAGTCAAGTCATGCACTACCATCGATGATTTCGTAATTTATGAAATATCTACTCGTATCGAGTTCGAGTTTATCTTATTTGCGGGTCGACATACGATATGCTATACGCATCGAGCAATCGTCGATGACTTATAGTCTCGTCTTGATCAATCACGAAGTTTATGATCAACCAGTTCGTTTCTTCTCGTATTGTTACTTACAAAAATTTGATAGCGCGAGGCGCACTCCATTTTGTATTCCCACATCATGCTTACATTTCCTTATGTATCGATCTCGATACGTCGTATCAATTTTGATAGCGTAAGGGTCAACTTTGAATCCGTTTCAACGTCGACAACTTGCATTGCATACGTCCAAGTTTGCAACGAACTTTTCCATACACATCAACTCGTTTTCCGATTCGTCGTATCCCGCTATACTTTGATCGCCTAACTGAGTTACCGATTATCCAACATCGAACCCTCAAGTCATAAGATCTCTCGCCCTCTAAGTTTTGCGTGTTTTTTAGTCGTACTTAAATGAGTTTCGCCGTAATGTAACCAACTATTTCTTAGGCACGATTACTCGCGTCAACCAACTCTTCATTGAAGTCGTACATTGTGCGATTCGATTACAATTCGCATCTCCTAACATTTCTATCGAGATCGCAAGTCGTGCGATTCGATTTGCCTCGCCTAACATTTCTATCGAGATCGCAAGTCGTGCGATTCGATTTGCCTAGCCGAACATTTCTATCGAGATCGCAAGTTGTGCGATTTGATTCGCCTAGCCCAATATTTCTATCGAGACCGTAAGTCGTGTGACTCATTTGTAAGTTCGAGTTTTCCCTTTCCGTCGATCCGATTATTGCCTCAAGGCATAATCGTTTTGCTAGTCTCGGTCGTCCGACCAACTTATAACTTCCGTTCGACGTATCGTTCATCGATACGAGTCTCGTCTTATCGTCCCAACCGATTTTCAAAGAACACTTGTATGAACATACCATCATACAAATTTTCAATCGAGTCTCGGTACTCCTCCGTCCGTTGCGGACAAATCTTCTGCAGTTCTCACAACGCATCGACGCAATTCATCGCACAAGTGTTATACGATATACCACTCGGAAGCGAGTCATTCATCGCCTACGTGGTATGGCATATACACTCGGAAATCAAGTCATTTCCCTCGTACTATACTTAGTATAAACCGACAATCTCTTCCGACTCACGATTTCTGCAGTGATCGTGCTTGATCACAACCGTAACTTTGATTAAATCATATTCGACACAACTCGGTCAATGTTCTCGTTTGCCAACATAAGTTTGGTATGCACCCGAAAGATTCATTCTATCGATTTACGATTTCAATTCCTTCCGTTGCATCTCGTGCAATAATTTATTTTGATATGCGTTGCACCCCGTGCAACAAATTTTACTTTCGATACGCGTTGCATATCGTGCTACGATTTATTTTCGACATTTTATTTCACTTTGTGCAACGATTTATTTCTAATCTCCTTTGTACTCCGTACAATGATTAATTTGATATGTGTTGCACCACGTGCAATAATTTTACTTTCAACACACGTTGCACATCGTGCAACGATTTATTCTCGACTTTTAAAGTCAATACCCAAATCCGTTCAACACATTCGGTATTGGCTTATCACTTTCATTTTAACGCATATTCTCAATTAACTCGATGCACTTCGTACATCATTTTATTTCTCATTCAACATGTTACATTGCAACGACATCTCAAATCATATTTCATAACTTGTTGTACTTGCAGCAACTAACATTTTTACGGTTCGTTGCATTCAATAGAATATATCCTTTGCGACTTTCTTAGCAAACATCATGTAATTTCTAAAATACATGCGACAAAATTATACGATTTGTATTAGACTTATTGTATGGAATATCCAGTGCGGCATCGAGTAGAGTCAAGAGTGATTTCAAGTGGTGGTGGACAACTTTTAGAATTGAAATGAAGCGAGCGTCCAGAGAAAATTGAGCCTAGAGCTCTGATACCAATTTGTCACGTCCCGACCCGAAATCACCCGAATCATCGTCCTCGCAGGGGGCGTGATGCCCACGAGCCTATAGTTGTGCTCGTGCAAGGCAATATGACAAGTTCTCAAATGGTTATCTTTTGATTCAATATTAACAACGAAAGGAAAACAGAGTATACGAAACAATTCTCTTTATTGATATCCGAAACTGAGATTACAAAGGCTTTCGATAGCCTAACAATATATATGCCATATTGGCTACAATACTCAGGTTCTTTCTTGTCCACAAAGGATTTTACCGTTCCATACATCATGCCTTCTATATCTCGGCTGCATCAATCCTGTTGCATATTCCGAGCATCAACAGGATCGCACGCTTCAATACGCTTCGGCATTCCAAGCCTCAACGCGTTCAAGCAATGCTTCGCTGCGAGCCATCCATTCCCTGCACCCTGCATGAAGCTGGTGGGGGATAAGTACGTTCTTCCTCGCATGTACTGATGCAAAGATCTTCTTTCCAAACCGACATTGTAGTATTTATGTTGAATCATACAACTTAGCTTATGATCTTGATATGTTCTCCATAGGATCAATTTTATGGCATATTCGAAAGCAGTAAAGCATATTAGCATGGCAAGCATGTTATTCGAATTGAAATAGCCAAGCAGGCAAGCAATCTCGTGTTTGTTTCATGGCACGACTTCTTACCAAGTTGACACACTCGCCCTTGTACCGACACAAGGTGAATGCGCCCCATTCCTTCCCTGTCATGTTATAAGTGCATCTCTAAGCAGGATCTATGTGCGGGACACATACGTGCCTACACATTCAATCCATCGTTCCTTAGCTATATGAAGGCCGTTGGCGTATCCGCGTCGTAATGGACTAAAGGAGTTCCTTACTTTCTTTTCTCTCCTTCTTTTCTTAAATTTTGTCGGGCTGCCCAGCATTTAACGGGTGGGTTACGGTCCCAACAACCGAAATGTTCCCGCTGTATACCATCATTTATGACTTTTTCCATCTATAAACGAGTGCTACTCGTCCTAAGGATGTGCGCCTACAAAGATTATTCATTTCCCTCCTAGGCCAAGCGGTTCCGGGGCACTCCGACATTTAACCATTTGGGGGAAACACTCGTACACGAGTTATTATCACATTAATCTCAAGTCCATCCCATTCGACCATGTAACGCCCCTATTATTCAAACAACCAAGCATAGTCTTGAGTACGAGACTCAGACTTTATCATCTAGTATTTCTTCCGTTAACTTTCTATGTTCTTACGTTTCGTACTTCGTTTTAATGTTCAATGGCATTACGCCTCAACTCAATGTTCCTCAACCAAACGACCTGAAGGTCTCGAACACCTTTTGAGGCATCATGTCATATCCGACAGTTCTGCCACATTCATGCCACAACTGTATTCTCTCGCAACGAAGCCATATTTTATTATCTCGTGCATGAAGCCACGTTTCGACCATATTCCGATGTTCTATTCCTTAGTGTTCAATGTCCGTGTCTTGCGCGCTGGGGCGCTCGCCTATTGTCTTTCAATGTTCTAGCCTTCTAACTCATGCACAAAGGCACGGTATGGTTCGTTCACTAAGGCACTCGCCGAGTACAGTTATCCCATGTTCTTGCGGCTTGCGCACCGAGGCGCTCGCCTTTGCGATATCCAATATTCCATAGCGACTCGTGCATTTAATGTACGTTTCATTTCAATTATACTAACTTAGTGTTCGACACACACTATGATTTATCTTTCGATCGGACCACGCCCGTGGCGTCGATAGGTTAACTTAGCATACAAAGATATATTTTGACTTATCGCATGAAGGAGTAAAAAGAAGAGTCAATCCTCCCACCTTGTGTCGATATGCCTTTGTCGTTTCGCCGAGTCGATGCGGTTCAATTTCATAACTTTGTTGCATAGCGAATCTCCTGACTTAGCCATTCGAGCACTTCATACTTCATTGAATTATACGTCCGATTTGGCTTACCGTGCCCAAGTCCCAGTCCGTCGTAAAGCATCGATTTTGTTTCGCGGACCCCTTACTAAATATGGCAAAAGATCGACCTCTAATATTTTTGTGTCAACGTATAACCTGTACACGAAACCAACTAAAATCAATACTTGCATCGATTCGGACTTGCGCCTTGGTCGATTCGATTTCTTAGAATCTTCGAGCCGATTCAACACACTCATCCGTCGGGCAACGCGGCGCTTCGCATCGATTCCCTCGATGCATTCTTTGGGACAAGGTAACTATTCACATCGACTTAGTTCGATGCATTGCTCGGGACAACATAACTCTCGTATCGATTCATATCGATATATTTCATTCGGTCAACGCGACTCGTTGAGTCAACGTCTCAGCATAATGCACCGTACGGAGCGGGGCATTACAGCTAAGATGTTTCCGATACGCTTTTGGTGTCGGACAGGAACATAGCAACGAAATAGTAAGTAAAATTTATGCCTCTATTCAGTTGCTATACTGGAATATAATATTTTCCAGAACTTTAGCGACAAAAACTACAGTCGCTATTCCGTCGGTAGCCTGCAAAGTAAATTTTCCTGGCATGTAGCGACCGAAAAATTATCGCTGTTCCGTCGCTAGCCTGCAATATTCCAAGTTTTTTGTCGCTGTTTCATCGCCATTCCGTCACTAAATACAATATTGCATGTCAGTATTTGTGTTTCCTGCACTCCACATCTCTGTCGGCAGTTACATACATAATATACAGTCATATAAACAGTTTTTAAATACAATATCAGTATTCGTGTTTCCAGTAGTCCTTATCCCTGTCGACAGTTTTACAGTAGGGACATGTATCAGTATTTGCATTTCCTGCAAATTCTCAGTTTCATGCACACGTATCCCAAATGTTTTAATACACCACATACACACATATCCAAAATTAGCTTCATACACATATACGAATAATGTTTTAATATAAGAAATATTAATACACATATCCAAAATGTTTTAATACAAGAAAGTAATGGTACAGTAAATCTAGGTCGTTGGGCGTGATAGAAATATCTCGACGGGCATGATGAAGACCTCTCGGCAGACTTAATGAAGATCCAAGCTGCAAATTTGAACGTCGACCTCTCGGCACCATAGAAAAATTTAAAAAAAATAATAAGTGATGATGTGTTAAAAATAAAAACTACTGTCATGTCATTATACTAATGGAACTCGTATATTAAATTAAAATGTACGTACTAGTCTGATTTATCTTCCCAAGAGTCTTCTGAATCATCGCTTGATTCCGAAGTGTCTTCTTCTGCTTCTTCATTTTCACTATCACTATGATCTTCATCTTCATCTTCCAATACTTCTTCCTCAATATCTTCCAATTCTTCATCAACGTTAACCTCCATAACGTCAACTATCGCAATCTCCATATCTTCTAAATCCTCTTCCTCAACACCAGCCAAACTTATATATATTGGTTGAGTCTTGACCACCTCTTCCTCTTGGCAGGCTACATCCCCAACATTATATGTATTTCTTGCTTTGGTTTTGCATACAGCCCACCAATCCAGGGTACTGCGTCGTCGGCTAGGATAACTCGTATAGTGCACTTGAACGGTTTGACTAGCCAACACAAATGGTTCAAAACCTCCATATCTTTTTCCATATTTTATATCAACAAAGCCAAATTGTTTGTCAATCTTCCATCCTTGCTTGGGTGTTGTGTCGAACCAATGACAATTAAAAAGCACAATCTTTATATCAACAGAATATTCAATCTCTACGATATCTCTTAGAACATCGTAGTAGTCAAATTCGGGATCGGCATCGTAGACTGAGGCTCTCACACAAACTCCCGAATTTTTGGTATAATTAGCCTCCTCATCGACAAATGAATGATTGATAGGCTTATCAGTAGTTCTAAAGTTAAAGCCATTGATTGTATATCCGCTCCAACACTTCGCCTTCTTGCTCCGTCCAATAGCAATTGCTCTTAGCCCTTTGTTCTGCAACTGTGTACCAGGACGGAAGACTTAGTGTGGGTAGTATCAGAAAAGTCATTAGACAAAGTGTGGGTAGTAACATATCGAATTTAGAATGGCTAATGATTATAATCCTTACATAATTTTGGAACCACGACGGAAACTTCATATCGACCTCTCTAAAAAGATCATCATCATCAATATCAGGTCATTCCATTCTAATCTCAGCTCTAAAAGTACTGTAATAATAGGGAGAAACGTTAGCACACTTCTAAATATTGAATTTAGAATGACTAAATGGTGTCGCTTACTTTTCAATATCTTCCATCTCTTGGATACCGCTATTGAGGCATATATACCGATGTGCGGCTTCAAACTCATCGTCATCCAACCACCGTAATTTAGTCGCACTTGTCGACTTGCCTCCCATATTGAAGATTGTACGGATCCCTTCGTTCGGTGCATTGATATCACCTTCATCATTCCTCGGCGCTCTATTCCGATTTGTTCGAACTTGAGTATCGAAGTAGATCGAGCAGAAGTTAGAAACGTCATCAATGATGTACGCTTCGCATATTGAAGCTTCTACATGAGCCTTATTGCCCACTTTCTTCTTCAGGTGACCTAGATATCTATAAGAAATATATTGAATATTATAATTATTTAAATAAAAAAATTACAAATTAGAAGATTATTTTATACCTCTCAAATGGGTACATCCATCGATAATGGAAGGGAGCACCGACACGTGCTTCGTATGCAAGATGAATCGACAAATGTTCCATACTATCAAAGAAGCCAGGAGGGAACACCTTTTCTAACTTGCACAACGTCACTACAACTTTCTTCTCAAGTTCTAGCATATGTTGCACCGTCAACTTACTTGAACACAAATCTTTAAAGAAGATAGATAACTCGGCCAGTGGAGTCCACACATGAGAAGGTAGCATCTCTCTAAAAGCGATAGAAAGTAATCGCTCCATGAAAACGTGACAATCATTACTCTTCATCCCTATCAACTTGCGTTCATTGAGATCGACACATCTCGCCAGATTCGATACATAACCGTCAGAAAATCTCAACTTTGAAATCCATTTACATATTATCAGTTTATCATCTCTACTCAATGTAAATGGTGTTGGAGGCTTCACCCAGTTACCATTGGACCTTTGCGACAGATGCAACTCTGGACGCTTGCAAATAATTTCTAAGTCCTTCCTTGATTTAATATTGTCTTTCGTTTTTTCCTTAATATCCATCACAGTATTAAATATGTTGTCAAATTATTTTTTCAATATGCATGACATCAAGATTGTTTCTTATGAGATTTCCCGACCAATAAGGCAAATCCCAAAAGATACTTCGTTTCGTCCAATTGTGATGTTGTCCGAAGCCTTCAATGTGATGGCCCGATCCCGAATTTTCTATGACAGTCAATAAATCTCGAACCTCTTCCCAAACTACATCTCCTGTTAATCTCAACGGAAGAAGAGATACTTCCCGTTTACCAGCCCTAAAGTTATCTCCGTTCCTTCTCCACGAATGTGACAAAGGAAAAAACTGGCGGTGGCAATCAAAAAAGCACGCCTTTCCTCCATTCTTAAGGCGGAACGCCTTACTCTTCCCCATACATATCGGACATGACATAATACCATGAGTACTCCACCCCGATAACATCCCGTAAGCTAGAAAATCATTGATAGTCCACATGAGCATCGCCGTCATCTGAAAGTTCTGCTCCATCGATATATCAAACGTCTGGATGCCAAACTGCCATAATTATTTCAACTCGTCCACCAACTATTGCAAGTAGATATTGATATTCTTCTTTGGATTTCTTGGACCGGGTATGATAAGTGTGAGGAACATGTAAGGTGTTTTCAGGCACATCCACGGTGGTAGATTGTACGGGATCAAAATCACCGGCCAACAAGAGTATTACGTCCCCGACTATCCGAATGGAGTAAATCCATCAGAACATAAAGCCAATCATAAATTCCTAGTCTCCGCAGCAAAATCAGGATGACACCGATCAAAATGCTTCCATACTTCTCCATCGGCAGGATAAGATAATTCTCCTTCATCCATCTTCCGTTCTTTGTTATGCCATGTAATGTGTTGTGCAGTATTTGCAGATATATACATCCTCTGTAGCCTCTTTGTGATTGGCAAGAACTGCATGTACTTATACGGGCGCATCTGCGTCCGAACAATTGATTTTCCTTTGCCTCGGATTGGCTTGTACCAATCCTCGTCATAGAAAATGCATTTGTCTTTATCACTGTTCTCCTTGTAGTATAGCATGCAACCATTTCGACAACAGTCTATCTTCTGGTAGGCCAATCTGAGTTTTTGCATCATCATCTTCGACTTGTAGAAGCTTTCAGGCAAATCATTTGATCCTTTTGGCAACAACTCTCTTACAAGCTGAATTATCCGTTCGTAGCATTCTTGCGATAAGTTAAAATCAGATTTAAGGTTCAACGGCCGCATCACCACTGACAATACCGAAAGAGAATCACAACCCGAATTTAACGAAGTATCAACATGCTTGAACATATCGTAGAACTCCTTTGTATCAGGATTCGGATTCTCACGTGCTACAGCAGAATCTAATACCATCTTACATGCCATGTTTGTTGGTTGCCGATATTCAAAATGATCTCCGAGAGTAGAATCTCTCACCTCGATATTGAAGAAGGACTGAGATTACGAATCCAGAGATTCTCCTTGATTAATCTACACGTTGTAGTTCGGAATGAAACCCTTCTTGTAAAGGTGCTCTCTCACGAGTGACACCTCTCTAAATGGTATATTCTTACATTTGACACAAGGGCACTTTATGCGCCTTCCGTCCATGAAATCGGCATGGCTACTTGTATATATGAGAAATTGCTCGACGCCCGCCTTGAAATCGTCCGTCAAGCCAATCATACTCTCATGTTGCCGATTGTACATCCACGAACGGTCAAGTAAGTATCAACTCATTGTTCTAATACACGTAAATGATTTTGTACCAAGAATTAAGATGTTATATATCACTTGGTACTCAAGTATCACGTTGATACTCAAGTGTCAAATTGATACTCAAGTATATCACATTGATCAATCAATTACCTTAGTAATCTAAAACTACTACACCTATTTATTTCGTGTCCGTGTCTCGTCAAATTTCTAAAACTATTATAGCAATAAATTTCTATTTATCTACTATACCCACTACTATACCGATAAATTTCAAACACGAAATTAAAATTGAAACCCTAGAACATGTTGAGAAAACACAAACAAAGTATAAATAAAAATAAATGCAAATTAGGGTTTAGGATTTCAGACCTTGAAGAGGTTGGTCGCGGAGAGGATCTCGGAGGAGGGAGGACGTCGAAGGGGGGCGCTGGAGGGGGGACGCCAGAGGGGGTGGTCGCCGGAGGGGGCACGACGGAGGAGGAGAAGAGGAAGGGTGTACGGGGTTTCGAAGGAGAAGAGGGAGGATGGAGTGGGGGAGCACGCCGGAGGGAGGTGGTCGCCGGAGGTGGGGGCTCGACGGAGGAAGAGAAGAGGGGGTGGTTAGGGGGTTCGATCATCGGAGGAGAAGAGAAAGGGGGCCGGAGTGGGGGAAGGCGCCGGAGGGGGCCACCGGAGGGGGGTCGTCGGAGGGGGCTGCAGTCGGGGGGGTGATCGCCGGTCGGGGGGGAGAGGGGAGGAGAGAGAAGGATTTTGAGAGTGAGAGAGAGATTGGGAAAATTTTTAAAATTTAAGTAACTTTCAAATTTTTACATTTAGCGACGAAAATTTTTCGTCGCTAGTCCGTCGCTACATGGAAATGTCACTAAGTAGTCGCTCGCTAGTCGCTACCTTTATGAAAAAAATTTAGAATAAAAATTAATCCTTCCGTTTTGACATTTACAGCAGCTTAGCGACGTATATATCTATCGCTAATCAGTCGGTTGACATATTCTGTCGCTAAATGGTCGCTGGTCCGTCGCTAAACTTATAAAAAATTTAAGTAAAATTCGTCGCCCGTAAGTCGCTTGTCGGTCGCTAATTGGTGACTGATTGTGCCGTCGCTAATTTCCAGTCGCTATTTGTCTGTATTTTGGTAGTGTATACAAGTTTCCAAATATAGGAAATTAGATTTGTAGAGTTTTCCTATTTGGTTTTGACCCAAATAAATACTCCATAAATCTGAACTAAATATTTGGGGTGGCCCCTCTACATGGGGATGACCCTAACAAGTTCTCTACAAGTTGTCGGATAAGTTTAGGCATGATAAAAATCACCCGAATTGGAAATAGGCTATAAAAGTCACATAAGGGGTCTTTTGTGCCAATTGAATATAAATAGCATATGGGGCCTCGATTGAGTGGGGCATCTTAGACATGTATGTAGCAGGCTCAAAAATAGTCAAAATTATATATTGGGTCGTTTAGGTTGGATCGATGTCGAGTCCAGAATTTAAGTTGGAAGTTACGCAAGTCTCATGGTAGATAACTTCTTAGCCTAAATTGACCCCGAAGTTGTGCGAAGCAAATAGGATACAAAAGGACATATTTGAGTGGGACATAATATACCAAATCAAAGATAAACTTGTCTAGTTCAAAATTCATGAAAGAAGTTTCTAGAGTTTGACATTTTTTGTGCTCCAAAAATCAATGCTACGAAAGAGTATATTTTATAATCAAAAATAATATTGGTAAAATATCTATTAATAACTATATTAAACAAAATAATAACATTTAAATTTAAAAAACAATAACTCTAAAAATCTACGGGGCTTACACAATCGCAGTTGCAAATAAATAGAACAAATTATAATTAAAGAAAGAGAAAAGGAAGGTAATGATGACACAACTCTTGCTAGGGTGATGAAGATCCCCATTTCTTAAAGCAAGATTAATTTGCACCACATGAACTTCTCTCAGGAACCAGCAAGTTCTCAAAAACTTCTAGAATGCTCGCCACAACTTCTCACACGAAGTCCTCTGGACTCCTATGCAGCAGCAACAAATATCTCTTCGCCTCTTATTTTTTGAAGTAAGTTCTAAAGGAGACATGAAGAGAGTATTTATAGAGTTGGGTGGAAACCCTAACCCTTGTCCTGGCTGCTAACGAATTACGAAAAGATAGGACTATTTTGAATTCAAATTCCACAAAAATTGGATCTGAATATTTAATCATATCTTTCCATAATCGTTTAAATCCTGCAATCAACGACAACATGCGCCAACCATTCTTTCTGCTCTTATGCGCCCAGCAGCACAACAATAGTTGCTCCTGTGCGCATAACCCCGCAGCATAGTAGCCTATGCGCCCGCTCCTGCGCCCATGCATACACCCGCTCATGCGCCCACGCTTGCGATCGCGCATGCGCCTCACCCATGGGACTCACGTACGAGTACAACAACAGCGCACAAAGCGCCATGCTAAGTGCAAAGTGCGCCAACAAAGCGCTACTTTGTGCCCTTGAGCCCGAGTCCCGGCTCGAGCCCGAGTCCAAGTCGCTAAGCCCCTTTGGGACTTAGCTCCTAATGGACATAAGAAATAACAAAAAGCATAAATGCTTTCTTTGAGTTAATCCTTTTTCCTGCTAGAAAACACCCCCACATGGCACCTATATGCCCTACCACACCTCATGTGCACATCTCAACATAAACAAAGTTTTATATAGAGATACTCACCATTTGGTGTGAGCAATGTGGAACTATCTTTCTAGTCTCCAAAGGCAAAACACCAACAAATGCTTCTTGGATGCTTTCGAACCCGTTTGATCAAACTTTAAGCAGAGTCTACGAAGTTAGAACTCTCAAAAGGAGTTACTGTGTTTAAACTCGTTGATAGTTTTACGAATTACTAATCGTCTTCTTCCTTGAACGACTTCCTCTATGATAGGTAAGTGGCAAACCCTCATCTGCCATTGCTAGGTCCTATGAAAGCCATTAGCCCTCGAAAGAGGTATAACAAGAAAACTTGCTGACTTTTATGCAAGAAGTGAACTCTCTCTCTCTCTCTCTCTCTCTCTCTCTCTCTCTCTCTCTCTCGTGCTTGCATTTGCCAATTGATTGAGTTTGATTGAAGCCAAAATGACGACAGCCCAAAAAAGTGAATATGAATTTAGCCTTTAGGCTTGTATTGTACCCTAGGAACACTATAACAAGCCGCATGACGGGTAGCTATAAGAGTTCGTGAGGTTAATTTAGTTGTTTGGCAAAGGTAGCTAATTAGGCGACAACTAAGCTACCAAACCGGGGGACTATTATCTAATGGGGATTTAATAATATACCTTTAGAATCAGGGATGAATACTATCTCATTAAGATATTTAATGTCGTCCTCAATTGTTTGGGATTCAGTCATATCCTACTAATGGGATTTAGTTAGTTTGTTCTAAATATCTCGCTTGTGCGATAAGTGTAGCCCACCAAGTCGTCGGTGAGGCTAAGCATGTTGTGTGGTGAGGCAAATAATAGGTTGTTTCCTTTTTGGGAAATATCATCGCATTAATATCTTGTTTGAACATGGATTTCTATGGATTTATGGAAATCATGATCCATTAAATGGTCATAAGAGGCCACAAAGATTAAAAATCAACACAAGCTAGGAAAATTATAGTTTTGTCTAGAATTTGGTATAATAACGAGGGAGATGGGAATGACCGAAGGAGAAAGGTAGTCGTCGGGAGAGGGAGGAGAGGGATCGGTAGAGGAAGAGTCGTACTTGTGTTGAATGGGGTTTGTATTTTTTGTATTTTGGGTTTAAATTTGTTGTGTTTGAGGATAATGGAGTGGAGAAGGAAGGTGGATGGATGTGTGACCGGTTGTGCTGGAGGACGCTCACTGGTTGGGTTGAATATTGAAGAACAATGTGTTAGAAATTTTGATTAGTTTGAAAATGAAGGGTGGCAAAATGAAAAAATAAAATAACATCTGTTAGATTTAATAGATGTCCGCTAGTCTTAACCGTCGGTGTTTATTAGCAAGATGATTCTATAGGATAGGCCTCAGTCCACATAACAAAATTTGAGGGACTTTTATCTACGTACTTTTCCTTTTAAAGAATTATTTGTGTTTATGAACCATGACAAAGATAATTTTAATTATAAAATATAAAGAATGTTATATTTGTTGTTGTCTTCAATAAAGTTTTTGGATTCTGGTTGTGGACTGTAGACGTTTTGCTGTGACCCTCAGGATCTTGAGCGTGATCAGCAACCATCATCACGAGGAACCCTGCACCAAATTATTATAATATAATATCACGAGACAAAGAGAGATTCATCACATCCATTAAACTAGTTCAATTATTCTGAGTGCCTTCAGCAAGTGGGGGTGCATGGAATTTCTTTTTAAGTGTTCCTGTGCTAATTATCATTAATTTCCACCATCACAAATGACTAGTTAAACAAGCCTTTCCAAAAAAATTCTCTTATTTTCACTCATCTTCACCAATCCTACGTTGTTACTTGCTTCGAAATTAGTGTCAACATTATATTGGTTATTATAAAGAGTGGTCCATGATGAAACTTTTAAGTTGGAATGGAATATAGAACATTTGCATATGCATATGTGTCCGAATATATATGGTGCCTAGACTTGGAAAACACATAATTTGACCTTGTTTCATCCAATTACGTACACTTGTTCGGACATTGTGTATTTGTTTTGTACTGGCATCAACACTTGACCAACCACCTGTTAAAGTAATCTCCCACTTCCATTGACTTTAGATGTGATAAATTAAATAACTGAATTGATTAAGAGTTGCTCCAAAGAATAATACTCTCTTTAGATAACATGGGATGAAATCTTGAAGCACCTTTGAGTTAAAGTGCATCGGTCTGTTATCTATAATCAGAGTTAGATCGAACGTGTTAGTGTAGATGACGTTGGACTTGGTGGAACAGTCTACATGACCTTTTTTTTTAGATGTATGAAGTTATATATGTTTTGTACATCCACTGTTTTTAATTTTTATTAGTTTTATAAATAAAAATAAAAATATGTTTTTACGATTCGATTAATTGATTTTTCACCATTTAGATAAAATTTTATGTGTGTCTCGATAATCACAAAGGTTATTGGAGTTCGACAATGACTACTACTCTACCAAAGTTACGAAGGTGTAATAATGGTTGGAAATATATATTTATATTAGCTGTCCTCCTAGATTCTACCACTATTTTTGTGGATCAAGACTTGCATTAGTACACGATAGTGCATTTTAAATTATTTCACTCAAGATACGCCATTGAACTTGTGATTTTAACCTGTGGATTGCTCAGATACCGTACCAACATATCGTGAGCCCCTTCTACATGTATATATAATTAATTAAAAAAACGAATATTTTAATAAATGTCCACCTATAAAATATAAAAATTAGCATATATCTCTACTATAAAAAGAAAAAACAAATGCTCCTATTTCTATGGAATTTTTTTTATTATATACCCCCATTACTTAACCGATTTTTTGGCTGATTTACAAGAAATGGAGGCGGCATCTGTTAGTTTTTAAAAATAGTGGGAGTATATACTAGTTTCTATATTTTGAGCAGTGACATTTTCTAAAATATCTCATAAAAAAATGAAAGATTATTAGTAATAGGGTATCACATAATAGTTAATCAATAATACTAAGTTTACTATCAAATTTTTACAACCTTTATAACCTACTCTACTCCTCTGCTAACATGGTCCCATCCGATCCAATCTCTCTCCTCCAATGGAGGCCGGCCACGTGGCAAGTTGTAGAAGGGTTGTAACTCTTTGGTTGTACGTAGTCATAGCATTACTCATAGTTAATATTAGAATTTGGATTTCCAAAATGTTTGACGTTAGTGTTTGGATATTAAAATTATTGTTAACGTAAGCAAGTGAATAATAATTTTAAGGTCCAAACACTAACTTCCGATAGGAGACCAAACCCTAACTTCAACTACTATGTGAGTCCCTATTACGAAATATCCCAAAAATGAAAAAAGAGAGAAGGAATTTATGTACATATGACTACAAAGGTGGTTGAGGTATTTGCAAGGAAGGAAGAAGAGACGAGGTTCTGGACTAGAAATTAATATTTTAAAAATTGGATCAGAGATTGATTCGGTCAGAATACTAGAGTTGGCCAAATTGATCCAACTATTGGATTAATTCGGATTGAATTGGTTATATAGACTTATCATCTTATATTGATTGTATTACATAGTACATAGCTACATGTATACTACTTAGAAATTTTCATTTTTATCATAATAGAATTAGTCGAGAAGTAAACATATTAACTTTGATTGTATGTAAAGTCTAAAATAAAAGTCAGGATTAAATTGGTTTAAAATCCAATTGCTTCAGACGATTTGGTGGTCTGACCGATCGGTCGACTGGGTTGACTATATTTTTTGAAAAACAGTGGGTCATATTAAACCAATCCGAAAAGGGCTACTAGTTCAATCGGGAAGGTCTGTCCGATTTTTAAAATACTGATTGAAACTCTAGTCGGAGATGGTCAAAGATGACCTTAATCTAAAAAGATAAATCAGTTGAGGATAAAACATTTTTTTTCTTCTATTCTACTGTAATAAAAAATAGGTTTTCGATCATGTTTTTAAATTAACATCTAAGACCACATTACAGAAAACTTACAAACACGAATTATAAAGCTTTCTTTCTTTGTTAACTTGAAATATGATAATTAAGCAAATTGTAAGAACATGCAAAGAGAAGAGGATATTTGATTTCCGTAACACACCTAACCATTGTCCCCCTTAAGAAAAACCAAAAAAATATTATTACGACTAGTTTAATTTCCATTTGAAATCGAAGAACGTAACGTTAACCACCCCAGGCGAGAAATGTTTCCTATGTGCTTAACCTTCGTGCCATCATTTGCACTTTAATCTTTTAAGTGAAACTCGAGTATGAACGAATAGAGGAGTTTGGTTGTGCATGATCGTTGGAGAAGGGATTAGGAAGAAAATTATGGGATTAAGCTCAGGCATTTCTTCCTCTCGCTCTAATAACTAACCAAAGTAACTATAGGCCTGTGGCAACATCACAAAAGTCGATACTCAATAGTAATTTTTGCAAGTTTGAGAGCTTCGTACAACTATCATTTTCCACTTCCGATCCACAAAGCCCTCTCCCTCCTTGCTCCAGCCCATCCAGTTCCGAGCCTATGATAGTTTCTGCCGGCTTATGAGCCGAGAGTGTGCTCCAAAACATGCAAACAGGTCGGATCCCAGTTTATAGAAGACATGCCGTGCAAAGCCGGAATCAAAAATTCAGACTAGGATGGGTTAGGATAAGCCAATGAGGGCTGAGATGTGCGCTGACTTGTATGAAAAAATAGAATATAAAAAAAAAACTATTAAATGCACCTCTATTTTTATTTACGTCTCTTTTGTTGATTTTGTTAAGTTTACCTTATAAATTTTGTTCACTTCACCTTTTTTGTATTTACCCCTATATTCCTTAATTTCTTAAATCATTAAATATTTGTATCATTATGTTAACTTTTTTTTTTATTATCGTCACCTTTGTCCATGTCCATGATATTTCTATATTTTTAACTTTCAAAATTTCTAACAACCATTGTTCATCTTCTTCAAAATTATTCTTCTATTCACTATTATGGATATAACGTTTCCATATTTTATTTTTTATTAAAAAATTTACTAATAAAATTTGATGAAGGGAAGGTTTAGATTTTTTTTTTTCTATTTGTTTAAGGAAGAAAGACTAAAAATTGTCCAGTTCTCTATAAAAAAATTGATTAGATATTTAATAAAAAGTTAAAAAATAGTTGCAAATTTTTTTAATTTAGTCAGCGGAGAGGTAAATAGATAGTTTAATTTTTAAATAAATATGTAAAACTGGTCAAACCTCCTAAAATAAAGAAGAAAAATATGGGGTGCATTTAATAACACCCTTTACATGTATGCCTGTTGTGGAATGACAACAAAATTATTTTTTATGATTTTTTTAGGGTATTAATTATTTACAGTAAAGTTAGTTTCTTAGGTGTCTTGTAGGATGCGAGTTGGAGTTGTAAAAACATAAAGCAATGTATATCTTGACCCTTCGATCTCTCCAGACCTTGCACAATCAGAAGCAACTTCATAGCATATGGTACCGACAGGAGTAGAGGCGTAGGCACATGGTGCCGAGGCGGCGCAACTGCGCCCCTTGGATTTCGAACAATATTTTTTTAAAATTTTTAAGTACAACAACAGCAGACCTCTAGAAAGTCTATAGAGAATGGGTTGCTTGTAGAGAGTGGGTAGCTTGTAGGGAGTGGATTGCTTGTACAGGTAGTAAGGCAGGGATGTGGGACAAATAGTAACTCATAGGGCTTGTAGTGAGTGGGTTACTTCACTTGTACCACTGTACATGTTGTCAAGTCTGTTAGTGTCATCAAATGTCTTTGTTGTTTAGTTCAGCTACTGTGCTATAGGAACTCAAATAAGAACTCATACATATTTGCTATTCTCCTTCTCCTACAGCAACACCACCCCTGGCAACTTCTCTCTCTTTTTCTCATACATTTTCCTTTTTCTCATACAAAGCAGGATAATTCAGCAGCAAGTAACCATTGTATATTATGCACTAATATTTTTTTTTCCTAGTCATTTTTTAATCGAAAAATAACTAATGATAGTTATTTTACAGTTTCTCTAATCTTAGAGATTATCCAAGTTCAAGTTTTTACTGATTCCGGTGATCAAAAAGCTCTCCATCAAGTTCAAGTGATTTACATTAAGTAAATTATGTTGTTTTTTAGGTTAAATATTTAGTATAATAATCTTGACTAAAATAATCTTGGCCAATATATTAAAATATGAAGTCTCGAAGGTTTTTATTGTCAAAGAAAATGGTTATTTAGCTATTGCAATAGTTTATGACATTTGATATTAATATATAATATTTTTGGAATTATAAATGTGTTAGTATAATTTATTATTATTATAATAGTAAGCATTGCGCCTTCTGAATTAATGTTCTGGCTATGCCACTAGACAGGAGCTTGAGTGTCAACTATTAGAGCCAAAAATATTATAGGTAATTGGGAGAAAACTCCGTGCAAATATATATATATATATATATATATATATATATATATATATATATAGCTTCACATGTTGCGAGCTCAGATGATGTTAATGATGCGGAAGGAAGCGATCCCCACAAGGAGCGGTTAGCACTAGGAGCCATTGCGGTGCAAGATCTGGATATGGTGGAATACGTCGAAGGTGGAATTATTTCAGTATTAGGGAAAAGACAGGGACACATCTAGACGGCAACCCTGCAATTAGCCATCATTGGAGGGGATACTCACTCTGGTAGGAGAGAGAATGTCACGACGAACTCTGAATCTCCCTCTGGTATAAAGGATTCCAAACTGAGAAAGAAGAACCTGCCCATGTCTCCTAAGCAAAAGGGTCCGGCCAGAGGATTACAAATGGGGGGAGAGTCAGAGGAAGCCAGACTAACCAAATATAACCCGCAATGGGCAGCAGTATTGCAGAAGGCTTCCCCTACTTCACAGAGAGAGAAAGAGAACGGCTCCAACGGATCTGACATCTCATCCGCCCCTTCTCGGATGAGTGTGCGACATTTGAAGGACACCTCTCCCAGTAGTTAATGTCGATTCTGGCCTGGAATGTGAGGGGAGCAAACTCAATAGGAAGGTAGAGAAGTATAAAGGAGCTTATCAGACAGCATTGTTACTCGATTGTCATCATCTTGGAATCCAAAATCAAATCCAATGACTTGCTTACTCGTAGAACTCCTCCAAACTGGGGCTCTGTTCACAACTTGCAGATGAACGATATGGCCAGAATCTGGGCTCTATGGGACACTACCATATGGAAAGGTATGCTTAGATTTGAGTCGCAACAGCTGCTGGTGATTGAGTTCTCCAACTCGGGAGGGGCTGAGCTTGTTGGTTGGAGCTGTTTATGGCTCCAATAACAGGAACAAGAGATTCTCCCTCTGGAAAGACATCGAGACTGTCAGGAACGGTATTGGTCAGTCCTTGCCTCTGGTGTTTATTGGTGACTACAATGCCATATTGAAGAAGGAAGAGAAGAAGGGTGGTAGGAGGGGCCCCGATCAAATCCTTGAAGACTTTCACACCTGTGTCCTAAAGTCGGGAATCTCTGATCTTCACAGAACTGGAGTTATCTGGACCTGGAACAATCAGTCTTTCGAGAAGTGGATCGAATGCCAAATCGACAGGGCCCTAGGTAATTTATGTTGGTTCGATTATTTTTCTGACGTGTCTGCCACAGGTCTACCTTCTGGTCCTAGTGACCATTCTCCGCTCCTCTTGAGTCTCCACATTCACAGGAAGCTTGCTCCTTCCCCTTTCAAGCACTGCAACTCCTGGTCTCTCCTTGATGGCTACTCCTCCAGCGTCATCGAGGGTTGGCGTTCCCATTATTCTGGATTCAGCCAATTCAGACTCGTCGCCAAGCTCAAGTCGGTAAAGATGCGGCTCAAGCAGTGGATCGACAGCCTCCCCAAATCACCTTTGGAAGTCATTACTAAAGAACTTGAAGCCCTCCAAATCTCGAATCAAATCTCTCCTTCCAGTAATGATCTTCACCAAGAGAATTGCTTGAAGGCTCAGTTGAACAAGATGCGGATGGTTGAGGAGATTAGACTCAAGCAGAAAGCCAAATGCGAGTGGATTAAAGACGGGGACAGCTGCACTAAGTTCTTCCATGGGATTGTCAAGGCGAGGCAGAGTCGCAATCAAATTGCCCTCCTCTTCGACGCGCGTGGGAATAAGATCGATAACCCTATCGATATTGGCTCTGAGGTTATCAGATTCTTTACCCAGCTTTACAATCGTAAGGGGGGGTACCTGATCTGCACGCTAGCTATCACTTGCAAACGTGTTATCACGGATGAAGGCCTGGCGGTTCTCCACGAGCCTATTTCTCTTGCTGAGGTGGAGGAGATCGTTATGAAGTCCAGCTCCAGCAAATCTCCCTGTCCTGATGGCTTCTCGGCCAAGTTCTTCATACTCCATTGGGACTTGGTGAAGATTCTCCTTCTCGAGGCAATCAGAGACTTCTTTCGGACGGGTAAGCTCCTGAAGCAGATCAATCACACCTTTATCACTCTCATCCCGAAGAAGATTGGCGCTTCCACCTTGCATGACTTTCGTCCGATCTCCTGTTGTAATTTCATTTACAAAGTCATAGCTCAGCTTTTGTGTCGGCGGATGAAGAGGCTACTGCCCGGTCTCATTTCTCCTAACCAATCTGTGTTCATAAAAGAGAGGAGTATCTCTGAGAACTGTCTTCTCGCTAATGAGCTTGTGAGAGATTTCAACAAGGTTGGGGGTGACAAAGCTTGTATGAAGCTCGACCTTAGGAAAGCTTTCGACACTGTCAACAGGGAATTCGTCATTCACATGATGCGAGCTATGGGGTTCGACGAATGGTAGATTTCCAGGATTTATGAATGTATCTCTACGCCTACGTTCTCCATACTGATTAAGGGGAGGCCCCATGGGTTCATTCAGAGTACCAGGGGGCTTTGACAGGGTGATCCCCTATCAGCCTACTTGTTCATAGTGGTTATGGAGCAGTTCTCTTGCCAGATGGAGATCGTCGAGTACTCTAGAGCTATCATTCCGAACTTCAGACTTGTCAAGCCGTCCATTTTCTACCTTATTTACGCGGACGACCTCCTTGTCTTCATCAAACCGACGGATCTTGGGATTCAAACTGTTCTTGGCATCCTCATCGAGTTTGAGGAGTTGGTTGGACTCAAGCTTAACAAAGACAAGAGCTCCGTCTTCTTCAACCGTACTTGTGACGAGAAGGCGAGGTGGTCTGGGCTTTTGCAAGTTGACATTGGCTCTTTACCTGTCAGGTATTTGGGGATTCCTCTGGATAGCACTTATTCCAAGCATCTTGAGTGTTCTAGCTTGACCCAGATGATCGAAGCCAAACTGTAGGGTTGGCAAGCCCAACTTCTCTCATTCGGTGGCAGGGTTGAGCTTGTCAGATCGGTTATCAACTCGATGATTGCGTATTGGATGCAAGTGATTCTTCTTCCGAGGAAGACTCTGAACAAGATCGATAGTATGTGCGTGAGGTTCGTCTGGAGAGGAGGGATTCAAACCATCACATGGAACGAATTCTGCCGCCCGAAGAAAGAAGGGGGAGTAGGACTGAGGTCCTTAGCCTCCCTCAGAGATGTGGCCGCTCTTAAGCTAGCCTGGAGTCTTGTCGAAGGGAAATCCACCTGGGCCAAGTGGATGATCAGTAGGTATGTTCGTGAGGAGAACTTCTGGACAATGCTGAGTAATAACAACTATTCAGTTAGCTTCAAAAATATCCTCTCTCAAAGATTGAAGCTGAAGGCAAGCATCCGGAGAGTGATTTGTGATGGAGCTCTCACCAACGTGTGGCAAGATCCATGGATAGACCACTTGAGTCTCATTAATAGGGGTGAACTTGATATCCACGCTATCTTCAACAAAAAAGAGAAGGTCTGCTCTCTCATTAGGAACGGATCTTGGGCGATTCCGGCCGGGTCCTGTGCTAGCAGATGGTCCAGACTCATCCTCTCGATCCCTATTGAAAGGAACCTTGGGTCCGACCACTGGACTTGGATGGGCTCCGTCTGTCACGACCCGCACCCACTGTGAGGGTACGAAAGCGTAACAACGTCCAGCCTACGCCGCAGTGTCGGTGGTAGAACGCTGTCCTAGGTTACAACATCTAACAAAATAAGCTAAGCAGTTTATACTCCCCGAGTGGGGGTGACATAGCAGTAAATGAACTCAATCACAACTAAGGAAGAAGAAAGCACAATATGATATAGAACTCAAGGAAAAACAGAAGATATAATAGTCTAAGATAATATCCCAGCAAATATCCAGAGTACACATCTCAGTTACTGAATATGAAAGAATATATACAACTCAACATCTCTGAACAAATGTAAAGTCTAGCTAAACAGTCTCAAGACAACATAAAAATAAGATAAGGCCTAACTAAACTAGTCTAGGTAGTAGGGTAAAGCCGTCAGCTAGAGCTGTCCCGAAGAAGGTATCCTCACAGGCCTCCTCCTCGTCCTCTATAATATTTTCAACAGGTCCAGTCAGGACAGAAGCGAGCACAATACATCTCAACAGTTCATAGCAGGTTAGAAAATATAATCATGCAGTAAAATAAGATATAGATACTGAAGAAATGCAGTATATAAACAGAGAGAGAGAACTGTAATAGAAATATCTACTATAAGTAAAGAGCTACCAGTGACTAGTGATTTAGAGCACAAAGTCGACATGTGAACGGCTTGATTTGTACATGGCTATACTAAAGAGGCGTACATGGCTATTCTACTTTGGAATTATTCACATAGCTATTTATACTCCCCCGTACCCCCAATTAATACACAAAGATCCAACCAGGTTATGTTATGATTCTATGTAACAGCCTCCGAAGGGTGGTAAGCCCCCAAAGGGTGATAAGCCCCCGAAGGGTGGTACATAGTAGTCTCATAAATAGGGATTCTGGGAAATCCAATAAATGGGAAAATGATTCGAAGAAGACTCTGTGATCATATGAGTATATGTCACAAGTGATCAAAGAACCAAAGAAGCATAGTGATACGCCATGTAAGTAAAACGCACAGAACATAGAGTACCCCGATGCTCCCTGAAGGGATAACATCTCAGGGAGGGATCCATATTGTACTAATCTATGTGACCAACGTGACAATATCAAATAAAGTAATTTAATACAGAAAAATAATTCTAAGCATGATATGAAATGATCAGAGAATGTACTCGCCTGTATCTGAGTGTCCGGATGAAATGTACTGTCCGAGGAGAGGTGTCTGGCTCCTAATCCGAACAAGACAGGACACGACAAGTCTAAAATGATATAATGAAGTCATACTATGTATTTTACATGATTCTAGGTCAATTTAGGCCAAAGTCAATTCTTGGTCAACTCTGGTCAACCCTAGAAGTCAAACTAGGTCAACTATGGTCAAACTAAGTCAAACTAGTCTATACTAGTATAACTAGTCTATTCTAAGTCTAACAAGGCTACACAAGTCTGTCTAGACTCTATACTGACACACAGACACATCCATAGGCTAAGAGCCTAGGCTATATCATGCCTAAAACCAACCTATAATCAAATCTACACATGACAATAACCATATCTAGAATATAATACACATATTGCTATACTACACAATAGAATACACCTAACATATAGGCTACCTATATGTATACCACACATACATATATATCTAATATATATATATATATATAAGTACACCCACATATATAGGATACATATATTTACATACATCTCATTTACATATATATACATATGTATAGAGAATAGGAAGAAGATTGTGGTGGTGACATGTGTGTGTGTTAGTGAAGTGTCAAGAGAGTGTGAGACATGAGGGTGTGAGGGTCAACCTGGAAACAGTGATTACATGGTATTCATGTGTCAAATGCAAAATAGTGCACATATGAGAACAATATGTGTGTGTGTTAGGCTATCTGAAAACAGTGTGACATTATAGGAAAATCAAGGAATGGCAACCCTGTGCACATTGTGTTTATAGGGAAGACAGGAAAAGAAAGTGTCTAGTGAATCATGTGTGCAGTAAAAAGGAAGGGAAGTGCAAGGAAATCAGTGAATGTAAAGGGAAAACAGTGGAGCATATCCTGTAAAACAGTTAACAAGAATAGTTAGCTAATTACTAGATCTCTGTGACAGGAATGAGTGCATTAGGAAGGAATCAACATTCAATTCAGTTTTTTACAAAGGAAGGGAAGTCAATGATAGCTTATAGGTGAATCAAAACAGTGTGATGGGGGACAAAGGACAGTTAATAATAATCCAACAGTAAATGAAACAAGGGTATACATTTCAGTTTTAAAGAAAACTAAATGACAGTTTTATATTAACTCAATTGACAGTTCATGAACCAGTGAAGCCTATTCTCAGGTTTAGGGAAAAAAAATGTGAGTGTCAATTTATCAAAAACCAGGGTATTTAAACTCAGTAAAATTTAGTGTATTATAGGTCATTAGTTCACATGTGTTATAACAGTACAATTTGTGTCTCAGGTTCAATACCAATGACAGTTATCAACCTATCAAACCCAAACACAATTCGAATTTGCATCATCCAACATTCTAAAAATCAATGAAGCAATACTATGTATGAATTTAACATTCAAGGTCAACTAATTTCGTTCCAGAAAAGGGAATTAAATCTCAGTTTTGACAGTTAATCCAAATGAATACAACCTTCATTCAAATTAGTCTTAACAGGAAACAGTTGAATTTCAGTTTTCAAATCAACCCAAAATTCAGTTTTTCCAATGCAGAATTGTGTGTGTTCATGAGGGTGATTAATTCTCAGGTTTATGTGTGGACTTATGAGAGGACAGTAGGTTCTCAGTTAAAGAATGGAAAGGAAAATCAAAATCAGGTTTTCAGAATTGAAATCACTTCTCAGTTTTAACATCTAATTCTTGGTTTAATAAAAGAACAGGTTTATGTGCAATGTGTGAAAGTGGGTAAACAGGTGAGGAAACAGTGAGTAAATGTCCATTCTCAGGAAATCAGTCTTCATAAAAAAAAAACAATTCAGTGTGTCAATGTGTGTCAAGTGTCACAGGGTGTCCTTTAGGTGTCCAAGTGTTCTCAGATTTTAGAAACCAAAGAACAGGACATAATTCAGTCTATTAATTCTCAGGAACTCAAAACGAAACCAAAAGCTATGCATCAACACAAATCAAGGTTAATAGGTACTACAATTCTAACACATGTAGGTGATCTAATCATTTAAGAATTCACAACTCAGAAAATGAAATTAACTTGGAAAAATATAGTGCAGTTAAGAGGTATCAGTCCAAATAGGAATCAATGATTTCGAAACCAATTAACCATCAAGATTTCAATCTAATCTACTCATCACTCATAGCACATGCAGGTGAGCTAAATCTAAACATTCATCGTCATTAGAATCAGAAAAGTAACAATTTAAACCCAAGGAAACTGAAGAGCAGTGTACCATAAACACTGATATAGACAGTATCAGTCATATTGGGAAACCAAAATTGAATATTAAAAACACATTAATACGTTAACTAATAGTTGGTAATTATGCTAGGGTGTTTATACATGCCATATAGTGTAAATGTGTCCCACCACGAGGACACAAACGTGTCCAAACCAAGGAAAACCCAAATCGAGCACACACAGACACAACTAAACAGTACAATGTCGTACACGTGTTCCAGGGAGTCTAGGATACGACACGATACGAATCAAGTCTCGTGATCACACATGTGGGTTCGCCAAGTATAGCTCTAGGTCTGACACAGCCTGACACGGGTCCACGTGTCATCGTGTCCGACTTACAAGGCCGTATCCAAACCAAAAATAAAGAATGAACCATCAGTGTAAAACCCGTACAGAGCGAAACTCGTGTCCGACACGACACCACTGGACTCCAGACTCAAGGGGTGACCTGACAGTCGTTGCCCCTTGGTTTGTGCCAAGTGGCACGAGCCCAATCGCTGTGTCCGCGAAGCACTGGACCCCTAGCAGCAGGGCAGTGCAGCTCGTACGTGCGCGGGCGTGTCCACGGGTCCAGTACGACCCCGACACGACACGAAATGTGTCCAAACCATCAGAAACCCGTAAGCGACCTAAAAACTTAATTTCCTATTCAATTAATTCCTGAAAAATCGATCGAAATGCCCACTGTGGCATTTCGTCGAACACCTGCGACTGTCCACTGATACGTGTCCGATTCGGACACGTAAGGACACGAGAGGGTGCAAAACCTATTCCTACAGAGAGAGGACACCTAGGGCTTCCTAACCATGCAAAGAAATCAAAATTTCATGGAGGGAAATGGGATTTACCTATGTGTGTTCCTTCACAAGAAAAGCTCCCAAAAGTGAGATCTCCTCAAGCTAGCCAATGGCTCCAAATTGTATCAAACCTGAGAATGGTCTCCACCAACAGTAGGGGGACACTAATTAGGTCACAAAGGAAGAAGTTGCAATGAAAATGGACTACTATTGAATAAACTATGAAGAAGTTTCAATGGAGAACAAACCTTTCCTTAGAAAAATGAAGGGATGAATAAAAAGGAGGCACAAACTTTGAGAGGGATTTTATAGTGTTGGGGGGGATCCCTAGGCTGGTCATAAATGCTAGGGTTAGGGTTTTGGGATGAATCTAATGGCTCTCATTCCATCTAGCCTATTCAATGGCCTAGAATCTAGGTTTCCCTTAGTCAAGTTGCAAACTTTACATTCTAACTATTCATGACCTAAACCCATCTAATAGATAATAACTAATACTCTCTATGACTAACTAGACTAGCCATAACTAATCTAGGTTAGGGCTAAACACAACACAAGACAATTGATTAAATAATATTTAAATCACACCATTCTAAATAATCATTCTAAATTCCAAATAATATATATTAAATTCAAATATTTCAAAAATGACAAAAATACCCTTAAACAAAAAATGATAAATGAAATACCCTAATCACATGGCTAGGCTCTAGGGTAGACAGTCTCTACGGTTTCACTAGCAAAACACCAAAATTACAAGTCATGATTTTAAATAGTTTAAAAATAATTAAAAATTACCAAAAATCATAATATGAAATTAATATCCATAAATAATAATTATAATTACAAAATTTCAAAATTACCCTCTTCTGGAAAACTGGGTGTTACAATCCTACCCACCTTATAAAAATTTCGTCCTCGAAATTTAAGGTGATCGCACCCCTTCTAGGTTGAGCCCCCAGCAATCATAGTCTCAAATACCTATTAAAATCATACAGTTGAAAAGTGTAACCTATGGGGTCTTGGCATGCAATATCAGTCTGGGGTCTCATCTAGTTATACCAACCATGCTACAGTACTAGGCAATCACAAGGTATCAAAACATACAAGCAAGGGATGCATCATATATTCTCAAAAATGGATACTAAGGTTAGGTCAAACTCACCTCCAGCTAGGTCTGAGAACTAGAACTCCCTCATGGAAGCAGGGCCCTGGTTGGGACAGGTATATCAGGGCAGTATTGTACCCAGTGTGCAGCTGAACCACAGAATAGGCACTGTCACGACCCGATCCCAATTACTTGGGTCGAATCGGATCATGCCCAGCCTGCACCGTTGTTGAGACGGTGGCAGTAAGCTGTATCAAGCAGTAAAACACATGCAGATAAAAATTCCAACGAATATAAAATCTTTTATTCAATTTAAAATTACAACAACTAATAATTACAACAACTACATTTGATACATTGGTTACTAAATAAATTACTATCCAGCTCTACTGATCTTGGGTTCCAGGTTCTGCGGGACCAGAGTTAGACATCAGATCCTCGATGACGCAATCACCTAAAAATGTTGGTCTCCAGTCAGGAGGAAGCAAAGTGCAATTCATGATAATTTAACAATTGAAATAATAATAGAATCATGCACTTTTAAACAATTTTGAAATCAACAATTTAAGCAGTTACAGTTTTAAAACAGTTACAGTTCTGTGATGTGAATAGGCAATGAAATATGACCGGCTTGGGTTTGTTACAGTAAAGGATATAGGATTTGTTACAGTAAAGGATATGAGATTTGTTACAGCAAAGGATATGGTCGTACTCATTATACTATTCCTCCTGTCCCCAATAGTTACAGTAGTTACAGTCAATGCTCTCAAAGAGAGTTCCGTGTTGTATCGTAGTTTAAACTTGCATTAAAACGATTACTAAATAATTGTAAACTAACACAAAATGTACTTGCCTCAAATTGATTGGACTGGACGGGTCGATACGTCGGGATGGGAAATCAGGTTCTTCCTTGAAATCCTACATTCGGAAAACTTGTCTCAGAAAACCAAAGTCGCCAATGATACTATACTAGTTGCAATCTCTAGTTGTGTCCTAGTTAATTTTAGTCTTTATTTAGCTAACATAACCAAAACGCGATTATTAGTGCGTTGCAATTAAGAAACATCAATTTATATTTAATTCTGGGAAAACTTGCATTTATCAATTTATTCGAAAAACTTGGTATTTATATTTATATATAAAAATATATTTTTCTTATTAAATGAGAATAACGTGAATTTCTAAAATTTCTATAGTTATTTACCCTAAATTACGCGTCTGAACAATAACCAGAAAACTCCAAAACTATAATTACTAATTATTACAATTTTGCAGAAAAGTAAATGGGCTTATGCCCTTACAGGCCAATGAATTAAAATAAGAAGAAAACTTGTTAGTCCTGTAATTTTCCTACAAATTAATTATAAATAAACTAATAATTTAAATTAAAATAATTATAATAGTAAGTCTCAGATATTGGTCCAATCGTCATAAAATTAGCTAATGCCTCAACGTCCGGAAACCCCAATTTCGTTTACATTTTGCTAGGGCCCATGGACCGGTATGGTCGTCGCCCGATATTTAAAAACCAAGTTAATAAATCTTTTGCAAAATCCGGTTTTGGGAATTATAGATTTTATAGAAAATCTCTTTTTAAAAATATTTTCTGAAAATTCGGACAGCATTCCCTCTGTTTTCGGGATAACCCAAAACTGGGAAAATGCGCCACAAATACACAAATAATATATATATCCCAAACCAGGGAAAACCCATAATTATTTCCACCATAATATTAAAACCCGAAAAATATTATCGAACCCGAAAATACATCCACAGCCTATTTCCAGATATTCGGTAAACCGAAATTAACCAGAACCCAAAAATACCATAAAACCAATTCACAGAAATGTTTCCGAAAAATTATTCGGAAAACCTGAATTGGAAATCGGAAAACCCGAAGCTCCTTGGAAATTCCAGAAGTACAGAAGCAATCTTCAGAAGTAAATCCAGAGCTTCAGAAACCCATATCGAAAATCTCAGATTACTTCTGAAAGGAATTCGGAAAACCCGAAAATTTTCACAGAACCAAAAGAATACTAAAAATTTCTCGGAACCAAAACCAACCCACGGAATTAAATCCGAAAACCACAGAACAAACGAAACTAACAAAGAGAACTTCGAAATTTTTTGAAATCGATTCCGTCTAAACCGAATCCCGTAACGGGATCGGGGACCGTATCATCATCGACAATAAGAGGGACCCGAAAATATACCTCGGGTGCTCGGCTAGAGCTCTCAGATGAAATAGAGATAGAAAATCCACGCTGAAAGCGGGAAAAACTTCTCAGAACAGCGTCCGAACAGCAGCAAACCCACGGTCAGAGAAACGACAGGCCGCGGAACGCGGACAGAGAATCGTCTCGGGACAGAGGGATCAGACAGCGCGAACTCAACGCACGGGAACGGTTGGTTGGCTCCGGAAAGCATGGCCGACAGGGGTCGGATGCACGGCTGCTTGCGGCAGGCCCGAAGGGTCTGGGATAGCGTCGGACTCGGATCCGCGGAACTGCGGGTCACCGGGAAGTGGGACGGGCTCGGAGCTCGACTAGGGCACGTCCGAGCTCGGGGAAACCGGAGAGGAGGCGAGGCGGCTACGCCGGAGACGGCCAGGGGCGGCCACCGTGGCGCTCGGCCTGGGGCACAGCAGCCCGACGGAGGGATCTGGCGCGGACTTCGCTGGACGGGGCGCTGGTGGTATCGCCGGAGGGCGCCGGCGCAGGGCTTGGGTCGGCGAGGCCCGGGTTGGCGTCGGATGGACGCGCGCAGCGGCGGGGCTCGCGGACGGCGGTCGGTCGGGCCGCGGGAAGAATAGCGGCGGGATCGGTCTGGGTCGGGCGAAAACTCCGGCTAGGGCATGACTTGGGGAAAGGGTTTTGGAGATGGTGATGGAAATGGGAATGAAGATGGGGTTTTATATAGGGAGAGGGGAAGGGAAGTTATGGAAGGGGAAGATGAAGGGGTCTCGGCGGTTTGGGAGCCGAAGGGGTCGGCCGTTTCGTTGAAGGGGAAGGGCTCGGCCATGAATGGGAGGGAAAAGAAGTCCACGGTTTAGAAAGCAAAGGAGCTTCTTTCCTTTGCTGGATGAGCAAATGGAATGAGTAATGACATTAAATAATAATTTAATGAAAAGATTTGTTTTGGCTGAAGGAAAGAAAGTTTAAAGAAAATTTTAAAAGAAAATATTAATTAATAATTTTTTTTCCTTTTCTTTATGAAAAACATCAAATAATATTATATCAAATAATATTTAATTTAATGATTTCGAAAACCGAGATTGGCTTGGATTCGAACTTGGGTTCTGAAACAGGTCCGGGACACAAAAATCCAGGAAAATGACAATAATTTATTTAACAATAAATTATACAATAAAATTATAAAATTTTACGAGTTTGACTCACACTAAAAATTCCAGAAATAATATTTATTAAATCTAATTTATAACACTAAATTAATTAATAAAAATTACGGGGTTCACAACCTTCCCTCCTTAGAAAATTTCGTCCTCAAAATTTAAAGGACAGGGTCAGGGTTATAATCATGCAATCATACCTGAAATCAGTTTGGACATTATCCTTAACAGTCTTATGCCCAAGTAGGTTAACAATCCCAAAACTCATCTAATACTATATATTCATCAATTTTTATCCACTATTTAATTTACATTCTTTCCTCCTTAGAAATAATGTTATTCTCCATGATTACTAAATTTTCGATTCCATTCCTAAATTGCCAATCACCTTTTTGTCTTCTATATTTTCAATCTTGAACACATCTCATATTCATGCAATATGTATTTCTCCCAACTTGCTAATATATTCAATTTAATTCTATGATTTGATACTCCTAGTCTTTAATACTTCAATGTCAAGCCTTGGTGCCCAATATCATATCTAAAATCCTACACCACGTTTTAATATTCCGATTTGTCACGATCCATTTCTTTCTCATAGATGATCATTACTGTGATTTTTTTAGACTATCATGTATATATCTTCATTTTCCGGTTTGATCTCGAACTCTCTATGAAATCATGATTAAGCTCAAATTCTTTATTTGACTAAACTTTCTAAAAATAAATCTTATTACATTTTTCAACCAATCTTTCCATTTCTGGCTTTTAATTTATAATCCTGGCATCCTTCTATTCATACAATTCGTCATCCTCAATTAAAGTCCAATATTTCTTGTTTCGATTATCCTTTATAGTTAATTCACTATGCACGTTCCTAGAGTGCATCTCTATGCCTAACATTGACAACCTTTAATCTTCAATGTCAAATTATTCACAAACTTTCCTCGATACTAATCACTATTTTACATTTTAACTCATATATATCCTATATCATGCACTCTAGAAATCCAAGCTATAAAATGTTCTAGGTTTACTTCATAAGGCAAAGTCAGATTCGAGGCATGATTGCTAAATATAAAGATAAAATATAAACATGTTTAGAATCTTCTAGATAGAGTTTAGATTTTTTTTTTTTGTGATCGAAAATCATTTTAAACACGAGTAAAATCGAGGTATAAATTATATAATCATAAGATAGAAAATTTTAAATGAGATCATAAAAATAGAAAGTTCATAAAATACGGCATCAATTCATTTGAGAAATAAAAGATAATGTAATTTTCCGAAATAAGGGACAATTTTCAATTCAAACTGGTATAAGGTATAGGAGTTTGTGATTCAGAAAGAAACAACAAGTTTGTACGATTTAAGATGGTGAGGTTGATAGCCATGACAAGAATATAATTCGATAGAATATTTCTTGAAGTGGGAGCAAATGCTAGAATACAAATCCTAAGAATGATTGGAGAAAATCATGATATGAATATAGTCTTATTATTATTCGAAAACCACTATTTTCAAGTCACTTTGTTTCAAATTCATGCCTCGCCAATGTGCACCTGACTGCAATGAATTTTTGACTCCATAACTTGAATAATTTAGTTTACCGAGTAATCTTCCAACTTTATCCATTTCATGGCTAAGCAAACATAGAACAAAGTCTCAATAATATTTGGAAACCTAACAATTACCTGTCATTATTTCAACTTAGAGTTTATGCCTCGCCAGTGCTCAACTAGCTGCAGTAAACTTGCAGTTTTCCATAATTCAGATAAATGACTATCACGTAAATGTGCGGAGTCATGTTAGGTTGCTAAATATTTCCTCAGCTTTGTTCATGTGAATTTTAGAGGAATTTCAAAAATTCAAACGAGTTTAAAGTTCTAAACAGGATAGAAAATGTAGATGACTGTTCTTCTGAGATCAAGAGATTTATCAAAATATGTGTTTGAGATTCAAGAGACTGGGGCTAAAATCAAGAGGAGTATCTGTTCTCCGATTTTCTTTTCCAAAGATGAAACGATCAACCTTGATTTGAATAATTGAGTCAAACACTAGATAAGATAGAAGCACCACAAATTCGGATTAAGTAAGAAAAACCAATGAAAATATTCCTGACAAATCACTCAAGAAATACAGAAAATTATTTTGAGAAGAATAATTCCATATCTAAGGAAATTTGGAAATTTGAGAGTAAGTCTCATTGATTCAAGGAAATCAAATTGAAATTGTCTAGTAACGCCAAGAATTTAAATAGCTTTGGGACAGCTCAAAATTTCCATGATTAAAAGAAATTCAATAATAGAATAGATTTCAAAATGTGATCAATTTTCTGACCGTCCCTGCTTCATGATCATAGAAGCTTTTTAGGCCATGATTTGATCAAGAAATTACATAGAGAGAGTAGGGTTTTAAGATGAGTGAAGGAATCAACAGATGAGAATATTCTTGGTCTTTGGGATAACTCAGGAGATACAATCAATATTGAAATTGAAAATAACCCCTTTAAGAGAATCATGAACTAAACTAATTCTTCTGGTAATTTTTGACCTTGAGGTTTAAATGATCCCAGAAAAATTTTGATTCAGGATTGATTCCGAGAAAGTTAGTCAATTAGAAAGGAGATCAAGGCAAAAGGTTGGATAATGGTTGTAGATATGTATTGGGTAGATAAAAATTTATCAGGGTTGCTAAGAGAATTCGAAATTCTACATAGCGAACGAATCAAGATTTCAATAAAAGGTAGAGAAGTAATGAAAATTCAAAATTTAGGTTTGATAAAGAAGAAGAAAACCAAAGAATTCAATCTTATTCCAAAAAGAATATGAATCCTAAGGTATACTAGAACCTGGAAATTATGGAAGGAAAATATCTCGAAAGTCATGGGACACTCAAAGGTACAATCAACCTAATCTAGATAAGGTTTAGGTACAAACACTAACAAGGTATCCTACGAATCTATAAGCAGGCAAAAATAGATATTTAAGTAAATAATTTTTGGCCCTATAATGTAACATGGTGTGCATCATCTAAATGTTCTAGTTGTTTCTAAAGTCTGTTTTTCGAAAGTCTCAACTATCCCTAGGTCAAGTTACAGAACTGCGCGATGGTCTAGACTAAGTTGACTAGACCAATTTACAGATCTGACCTGTATGGACCACCACTAAAAACATGTCATGACCCGGTCCCAATTACTTGGGTCGAATCGGATCATGCCCAGCCTGCACCGTTGTTGAGACGGCGGCAGTAAGCTGTATCAAGCAGTAAAACACATGCAGATAAAAATTCTAACGAATATAAAATCTTTTATTCAATTTAAAATTACAACAACTAATAATTACAACAACTATATTTGATACATTGGTTACTAAATAAATTACTATCCAGCTCTACTGATCTTGGGTTCCAGGTTCTGCGGGACCCGAATTAGACATCAGATCCTCGATGACGCAATCACCTAAAAATGTTGGTCTCCAGTCAGGAGGGAGCAAAGTACAATTCATGATAATTTAACAATTAAAATAATAATAGAATCATGCACTTTTAAACAATTTTGAAATCAACAATTTAAGCAGTTACAGTTTTAAAACAGTTACAGTTCTGTGATGTAAATAGGCAATGAAATATAACCGGCTTGGGTTTGTTACAGTAAAGGATATGAGATTTGTTACAGTAAAGGATATGAGATTTGTTACAGTAAAGGATATGGTCATACTCATTACACTATTCCCCCAGTCCCCAATAGTTATAGTAGTTACAGTCAATGCTCTCAAAGAGAGTTCCGTGTTGTATCGTGCTTTAAACTTGCATTAAAACGATTACTAAATAATTGTAAACTAACACAAAATGTACTTGCCTCAAATTGATTGGACTGGACGGGTCGATACGTCGGGATGGAAAATCAGGTTCTTCCTTGAAATCCTATATTCAGGAAACTTGTCTCAGAAAACCAAAGTCGCCAATGATACTATACTAGTTGCAATCTCTAGTTGTGTCCTAGTTAATTTTAGTCTTTATTTAGCTAACATAACCAAAACGCGATTATTAGTGCGTTACAATTAAGAAACATCAATTTATATTTAAATCTGGGAAAACTTACATTTATCAATTTATTCGGAAAACTTGGTATTTATATTTATATATAAAAATACATTTTTCTTATTAAATGAGAATAACGTGAATTTCTAAAATTTCTATAGTTATTTACCCTAAATTACGCGTCTGAACAATAACCAGAAAACTCCAAAACTATAATTACTAATTATTACAATTTTGCAGAAAAGTAAATGGGCTTATGCCCTTACAGGCCAATGAATTAAAATAAGAATAAAACTTGTTAGTCCTGTAATTTTTCTACAAATTAATTATAAATAAACTAATAATTTAAATTAAAATAATTATAATAGTGAGTCTCAGATATTGGTCCAATCGTCACAAAATTAGCTAATGCCTCAACGTCCGGAAACCCCGGTTTCGTTTGCATTTCGCTAGGGCCCATGGACAGGTATGGTCGTCGCTCGATATTTAAAAACCAAGTTAATAAATCTTTTGCAAAAGCCAGTTTTGGAAATTATAGATTTTATAGAAAATCTCTTTTTAAAAATATTTTCTGAAAATTCGGACAGCATTCCCTCTGTTTTCGGGATAACCCAAAACTGGGAAAATGTGCCACAAATACACAAACAATATATATATCCCAAACCAGGGAAAACCCATAATTATTTTCACCATAATATTAAAACCAAAAAATATTATCGAACCCGAAAATACATCCACAGCCTATTTCCAGATATTCGGTAAACCGAAATTAACCAGAACCCAAAAATACCATAAAACCAATTCACAGAAATGTTTCCGAAAAATTATTCGGAAAACCTGAATTGGAAATCGAAAAACCCGAAGCTCCTCGAAAATTCCAGAAGCACAGAAGCAATCTTGAGAAGTAAATCCAGAGCTTCAGAAACCCATATCGAAAATCTCAGATTACTTCCGAAAGGAATTCGGAAAACCCAAAAATTTTCACAGAACCAAAAGAATACTAAAAATTTCTCAGAACCAAAACCAACCCACAAAATTAAATCCGAAAACCACAGAACAAACGAAACTAACAAAGAGAACTTCGGAAATTTTCGAAATCGATTCCGTCTAAACCGAATCCCGTAACGGGATCGGGGACTGTATCATCATCGACAATAAGAGGGACACGAAAATATACCTCGGGTGCTCGGCTAGAGCTCTCAGATGAAATAGAGATAGAAAATCCATGCAGACAGCGGGAAAAACTTCTCGGAACAATATCCGAACAGCAGCAAACCCACGGTCAGAGAAACGACAGGCCGCGGAACGCGGACAGAGAGTCGTCTCGGGACAGAGGGATCAGACAGCGCGAACTCAACGTGCGGGAACGGTAGGTTGGCTCCGAAAAGCACGGCCGACAGGGGTCGGACGCACGGCTGCTTGCGGCGGGCCCGAAGGGTCTGGGACAGCGCCGAACTCGGATCCGCGGAACTGCGGGTCACCGGGAAGTGGGACGGGCTCGGAGCTCGACTAGGGCACGTCCGAGCTCGGGGAAACCGGAGAAAAGGCGAGGCGGCTACGCCGGAGACGGCCAGGGGCGGCCACCGTGGCGCTCGGCCTAGGGCACAGCAGCCAGGCGGAGGGATCTGGCGCGGACTTCGCTGGACGGGGAGCTGGTGGTATCGCCGGAGGGCGCCGGCGCAGGGCTTGGGTCGGCGAGGCCCGGGCTGGCGTCGGATGGACACGTGCAGGGGCGGGGCTCGCGGACGGCGGTCGGCCGGGCCGCGGAAAGAATGGCGGCGGGATCGGTCTGGGTCGGGCGAAAACTCCAGCTAGGGCATGACTTGGGGAAAGGGTTTTGGAGATGGTGGTGGAAATAGGAATGAAGATGGGGTTTTATATAGGAAGAGGGGAAGGGAAGTTATGGAAGGGGAAGATGAAGGGGTCTCGGCGGTTTGGGAGCCGAAGGGGTCGGCCATTTCGTTGAAAGGGAAGGGCTCGGCCATGAATGGGAGGGAAAAGAAGTCCACGGCTTTGAAAGCAAATGAGCTTCTTTCCTTTGCTGGATGAGCAAATGGAATAAGTAATGACATTAAATAATAATTTAATGAAAAGATTTATTTTGGCTGAAGGAAAGAAAGTTTAAAGAAAATTTTAAAAGAAAATATTAATTAATAATTTTTTTTCCTTTTCTTTATGAAAAACATCAAATAATATTATATCAAATAATATTTAATTTAATGATTTCAAAAATCGAGATTGGCTTGGATTCGAACTTGGGTTCTTAAACAGGTTCGGGACACAAAAATCCAGAAAAATGACAATAATATATTTAGCAATAAGTTATACAATAAAATTATAAAATTTTACGAGTTTGATCCACACTAAAAATTCCAGAAATAATATTTATTAAATCTAATTTATAACACTAAATTAATTAATAAAAATTATGGGTTTCACAGGCACAATCCTAGTCTCTTTCTATAGTTGTTCCACTTGTGTCCAGACTTCTTGCAGTAGGCACAGATAGGCTCTGGCTTAGCTGGCCTCTGCTGGACAGGAGACTGGGCTGGGTATGATGATATAGGCTGGATATATGGGTACTCCAAAACTCTGGATAGGACTGGATACTGCTCCTCGCCCTTTTGGAGCTAGGCTCTCCTCCTAGAAGCACAGAGTCCCGCAGACGTAGCAACCTTTGGATTTGCTCCCTCATGGCCTCCTCATGAACTCTCTGTGACTCCATCAACCTTTCTTGGAAATATCCAAACATCTGGGCTGCGTCAAGTAACAAACCCCCGGGTGGTACAGTATGGAGTACAGTGGGTAGGGAAGGGCTCTCGGTCTCAGGCAAATCCGTAGCTCTCTCCTGAACGACAGGAGATGAATGAAGACTCTTTGGCGAGGCTACCACCATATCCTCAATTGCAGGAGGTGCCACCACCCCCTGATCAGATAGAGGGATCACTACCTCCTGAACAGTAGGAGGTGGAGGCACACTCTCAGTAGCTGCAGCTGCTCTCAGGCGACGGGCTCGGGTCATGGGTGCCATACTGAAAAAAAAATTAAATCAATCATCAAGGCTGTAAGGCAGTCTATCATTCCATATAAAAACTGGTAAATATAAACAAAGGAGAACCAGCTACAAGAGTCACTATTTTAAAGCCAGGCTATACTATCATTCCTAAGATAAGGGCCTAATCACAAGTCATCAAATCGTCACACTACGAAAGAACTACATATGCATAAGCTCTGTAAAGCTAAAATATCCCTATTCCTAAATTATTTGATGATGGGAAAACAGTTTATAATAACAGAAGGGTACGATAGAGATGATATGTTTAAAAACCTTCTCAAGATACAGTCCGATAATCATATACGTCTGTCCAAAATCATGTTACTCAGAGTCCTCGCCGTGCCAGCAAGCAAGGCTGCGATAAACGATAGATTCCATAACTTGGGTATGCACCTCTACAATCATGTCGTCTGAAAATCTCGCTATGCCGACTAGTATAGCTGCGAGAAATTCTAAATCTAATAACCAAGATACGTACATCCGAAGTCAGGTCTCTATGTTTTCGCCACGCCAGCTAATATGGCTGCGATAAACTACAAGCTCCATAATCAAGTAGACGTTTTACCATCCCTGTTATTCCCGTCAACATATGTTATCAGATAATATCGTAAATCTGGCCATAAAATTCATCCCGATAGGAAAATTAAATTAACAACGATCCAACAAAATCAAATTCAATAATCAAGGAGTGAGAGTAACAAAACAAGGGAAATGATTCAATTTGAAGTTTAAATAAGATTCTCAAGGGTCGTCCCAGGAATCTCTCAAGGAATCCTAACTGTGATTGAGTACCTTCAAAATATATATATCCTAATCCTACTACAGGCTGTAGTGATACTCTAGTTCGAATACCACTACATAAACTCGACCTGCATGGGCCACCACTAAAAATGTGTCACGACCCGCACCCATTGTGAGGGTACGAGAGCGTAACAACGCCCAGCCTACGTCGCAGTGTCAGCGGTAGAATGCTGTCCTAGGTCACAACATCTAACAAAATAAGCTAAGCAGTTTATACTCCCCGAGTGGGGGTGACATAGCAGTAAATGAACTCAATCACAACTAAGGAAGAAAAAAGCACGATATGATATAGAACTCAAGAAAAAACAGAAGATAGAATAGTCTAAGATAATATTCCAGCAAATATCCAGAGTACACATCTCAGTTACTGAATATGAAAGAATATATACAACTCAACATCTCTGAACAGAAGTAAAGTCTAGCTAAACAGTCTCAAGATAACATAAAAATAAGATAAGGCCTAACTAAACTAGTCTAGGCAGTAGGGTAAAGCCGTCAGCTAGAGCTGTCCCGAAGAAGGTATCCTTACAGGCCTCCTCCTCGTCCTCTGTAATATTTTCAACAGGTCCAGTCAGGACAGGAGCGAGCATAATACATCTCAACAGTTCATAGCAGGTTAGAAAATATAATCATGTAGTAAAGTAAGATATAGATACTGAAGAAATGCAGTATGTAAACAGAGAGAGAGAACTGTAATAGAAATATCTACTATAAGTAAAGAGCTACCAGTGACTAGTGATTTAGAGCACAAAGTCGACATGTGAACGGCTTGATTTGTACATGGCTATACTAAAGAGGCGTACATGGCTATTCTACTTTGGAATTGTTCACATGGCTATTTATACTCTCCCGTACCCCCGATTAATACACAAGGATCCAACCAGGTTATGTTATGATTCTATGTAACAGCCCCCGAAGGATGGTAAGCCCCCAAAGGGTGATAAGCTCCCAAAGGGTGATAAGCCCCCAAAGGGTGGTAAGCCCCCAAAGGGTGGTAAGCCCCCAAAGGGTGGTACATAGTAGTCCCATAAATGGGGATTCTAGGAAACCCAATAAATTGGATAAGGATTCGAAGAAGACTCTGTGATCATATGAGTATATGTCACAAGTGATCAAAGAACCAAAGAAGCATAGTGATACGCCATGTAAGTGAAACGCACAGAACATAGAGTACCCCGATGCTCCCTGAAGGGATAACATCTCAGGGAGGGATCCATATTGTACTAATCCATGTGACCAACGTGACAGTATCAAGTAAAGTAATTTAATACAGGAAAATAATTCTAAGCAGGATATAAAATGATCAGAGAATGTACTCGCCTGTATCTGAGTGTCCGAATGAAATATACTGTCCGAGGAGAGGTGTCTGGCTCCTAATCCGAACTGCACAGGTCACAACAAGTCTAAAATGATATAATGAAGTCCTACTATGCATTCTACGTGATTCTAGGTCAATCTAGGCCAAAGTCAACTCTTGGTCAACTCTGGTCAACCTTAGAAGTCAAACTAGGTCAACTATGGTCAAACTAAGTCAAACTAGTCTATACTAGTCTAACTAGTCTATTCTAAGTCTAACAAGGCTACACAAGTCTGTCTAGACTCTATACTGACACACAGACACATCCATAGGCTAAGAGCCTAGGCTATATCATGCCTAAAACCAACCTATAATCACATCTACACATGACAATAACCATATCTAGAATATAATACACATATTGCTATACTACACAATAGAATACACCTAACATATAGGCTACCTATATGTATACCACACATACATATATATCTAATATATATATATATATATATATATATATATATATATATATATATATATATATATATATATATATATATATATATATAAGTACACCCACATATATATAGGATACATATATTTACATACATCTCATTTACATATATATATATATATATATATATATATATATATATATATATATATACATATGTATAGAGAATAGGAAGAAGATTGTGGTGGTGACATGTGTGTGTGTGTTAGTGAAGTGTCAAGAGAGTGTGAGACATGAGGGTGTGAGGGTCAACCTGGAAATAGTGATTACATGGTAATTATGTGTTAAATGCAAAATAGTGCACATATGAGAACAATGTGTGTGTGTGTTAGGCTATCTGAAAATAGTGTGACATTATAGGAAAATCAGGGAATGGCAACCCTGTGCACATTGTGTTTATAGGGAAGACAGGAAAAGAAAGTGTCTAGTGAATCATGTGTGCAGTGAAAAGGAAGGGAAGTGCAAGGAAATCAGTAAATGTTAAGGGAAAACAGTGGAGCATATCCTGGAAAACAGTTAACAAGAATAGTTAGCTAATTACCAGATCTTTGTGATAGGAATGAGTGTATTAGGAAGGAATCAACATTCAATTCAGTTTTTTACAAAGGAAGGGAAATCAATGACAGCTTATAGGTGAATCAAAACAGTGTGATGGGGGACAAAGGACAGTTAATAATAATCCAACAGTGAATGAAACATGGGTATACATTTCAGTTTTAAAGAAAACTAAATGACAGTTTTATATTAACTCAATTGACAGTTCATGAACCAGTGAAGCCTATTCTCAGGTTTAGGGGAAAAAATGTGAGTGTCAATTTATCAAAAACTAGGGTATTTAAACTCAGTAAAATTCAGTGTATTATAGGTCATTAGTTCACATGTGTGATAACAGTGCAATTTGTGTCTCAGGTTCAATACCAATGACAGTTATCAACCTATCAAACCCAAACACAATTCGAATTTGCATCATCCAACATTCTAAAAATCAATGAAGCAATACTATGTATGAATTTAACATTCAAGGTCAACTAATTTGGCTCCAGGAAAGGGAATTAAATCTCAGTTTTGACAGTTAATCCAAATGAATACAACCTTCATTCAAATTAGTCTTAACAGGAAACAGTTGAATTTCAGTTTTCAAATCAACCCAAAATTCAGTTTTTCTAATGCAGAATTGTGTGTGTTCATGAGGGTGATTAATTCTCAGGTTTATGTGTGGACTTATGAGAGGACAGTAGGTTCTCAGTTAAAGAATGGAAAGGAAAATCAAAATCAGGTTTTCAGAATTGAAATCACTTCTCAGTTTTAACATCTAATTCTTGGTTTAATAAAAGAACAGGTTTATGTGCAATGTGTGACAGTGGGTACACAGGTGAGGAAACAGTGAGTAAATGTCCATTCTCAGGAAATCAGTCTTCATAAAAAAAACAATTCAGTGTGTCAATGTGTGTCAAGTGTCACAGGGTGTCCTTTAGGTGTCCAAGTGTTCTCAGATTTTAGAAACCAAAGAACAGGACATAATTCAGTCTATTAATTCTCAGGAACTCAAAACGAAACCAAAACCTATGCATCAACACAAATCAAGGTTAATAGGTACTACAATTCTAACACATGTAGGTGATCTAATCATTTAAGAATTCACAACTCAGAAAATAAAATTAACTTGGAAAAATATAGTACAGTTAAGAGGTATCAGTCCAAATAGGAATCAATGATTTCGAAACCAATTAACCATCAAGATTTCAATCTAATCTACTCATCACTCATAGCACATGCAGGTGAGCTAAATCTAAACATTCATCGTCATTAGAATCAGTAAAGTAACAATTTAAACCCAAGGAAACTGAAGAGTAGTGTACCATAAACACTGATATAGACAGTATCAGTCATATTGGGAAACCAAAATTGAATATTAAAAACACATTAATACGTTAACTAATAGTTGGTAATTGTTTATACATGCCATATAGTGTAAATGTGTCCCACCACGAGGACACAGACGTGTCCAAACCAAGGAAAACCCAAATCGAGCACACACAGACACAACTAAACAGTACAGTGTCGTACACGTGTTCCAGGAAGTCTAGGACACGACACGATACGAATCAAGTCTCGTGATCACACATGTGGGTTCGCCTAGTATAGCTCTAGGTCTGACACAGCCTGACACGGGTCCACGTGTCGTCGTGTCCGACTTACAAGGCCGTATCCGAACCAAAAATAAAGAATGAACCATCAGTGTAAAACCCGTGCAGAGCAAAACTCGTGTCCGACACGACACCACTGGACTCCAGACTCAAGGGGTGACCTGACAGTCGTTGCCCCTTGGTCTGTGCCAAGTGGCACGAGTCCAATCGCTGTGTCCGCGAAGCACTGGACCCCTAGCAGCAGGGCAGTGCAGCTCGCACACCCGCGGGCGTGTCCACTGGTCCAGTACGACCCCGACACGACACAAAATGTGTCCAAACCATCAGAAACCCATAAGCGACCTAAAAACTTAATTTCCTATTCAATTACATCCTAAAAAATCGATCGAAATGTCCACTATGGCATTTCGTCGAACACCTGCGACTGTCCACTGATACGTGTCCGATTCGGATACGTAAAGGACACGAGAGGGTGCAAAACCTATCCCTACAGAGAGAGGACACCTAGGGCTTCCTAACCATGCAAAGAAATCAAAATGTCATGGAGGAAAATGGGATTTACCTATGTGTGTTCCTTCACAAGAAAAGCTCCCAAAAGTGAGATCTCCTCAAGCTAGCCAATGGCTCCAAATTGTATCAAACCTGAGAATGGTCTCCACCAACAGTAGGGGGACACTAATTGGGTCACAAAGGAAGAAGTTGCAATAAAAATGGACTACTATTGAATAAACTATGAAGAAGTTTCAATGGAGAACAAACCTTTCCTTAGAAAAATGAAGGGATGAATAAAAAGGAGGCACAAACTTTGAGAGGGATTTTATAGTATTGGGGGGGGGGATCCCTAGGCTGGTCATAAATGCAAGGGTTAGGGTTTTGGGATGAATCTAATGGCTCTCATTCCATCTAGCCTATTCAATGGCCTAGAATCTAGGTTTCCCTTAGTCAAGTTGCAACCTTTACATTCTAACTATTCATGACTTAAACCCATCTAATAGATAATAACTAATACTCTCTATGACTAACTAGACTAGCCATGACTAATCTAGGTTAGGGCTAAACACAACACAAGACAATTGATTAAATAATATTTAAATCACACCATTCTAAATAATCATTCTAAATTCCAAATAATATATATTAAATTCAAATATTTCAAAAATGACAAAAATACCCTTAAACAAAAAATGATAAATGAAATACCCTAATCACATGGCTAGGCTCTAGGGTAGATAGTTTCTACGGTTTTACTAGCAAAACACCAAAATCACAAGTCATGATTTTAAATAGTTTAAAAATAATTAAAAATCACCAAAAATTATAATATGAAATAAATATCCATAAATAATAATTATAATTACAAAATTTCAAAATTATCCTCTTCTGGAAAACTGGGTGTTATACCGCCACAGGTGCTTTCTCCCACAAGCTTGCCTACGAGGACTTCAGGCTTTCCCATCCCAAGTCGAAATGGTTCAACTACATCTGGCTTAACGAGACAGCTCCCAAGTTCAGGTACTATATGTACAAGGCCCTGAAATATAGGCTCCTTACCAGGGATAGGCTACGCGCATTTGGGGTTCATATTGCGGATCTTCTATGTCCTCTCTGCAAGACTGACTCAGAGACGCATGACCACGTCTTCTTCAGATGTGCTTTTAGCCTTGGCGTGTGGAAGGGTCAGTGTAGCGTCTTGGGGCTCAGACTCAGCGACAGTCTCAACTTGGCTGGGATCGTCGAAGCTATAGATAAGTGCAAAAACAATGGCTCGAGGTGGGTTTTAATCGCGAGGTTGCGGTTACTCTGTGTAGTCTGGCACATCTGGAGAGAAAGGAACATGAGAGTCTTTGAAGGGCTGGAGAACTCGGTCGCAAGCCTCAAGAGTAGCATTGATGATGATATCAAGCAGATGGCTTCGGACTAGCTGTAGGATCTTTGTGTTTTGGTAGTTCTGTTGTCTGATTGCAACGATGCTATGTTGTTTTGGTTGTTTTGGTTGTATTGGCCTCAAGAGCAGCAATGGTTCTTTGTTCTCTTGTTTGGTTGTGACAGGAGTGATTGTAATACCTTATTATTTATTCTTTATAAAGGAGTTACCTTCTCCAAAATATATATATATATATAGCTTCACATGTTATACTTGTCAACAGTCATTCAGCAAATCTCTACATAATCTCACGTTCCGCAAAAATAGTTGTGTACCCAGCCAAATGTTTGTATCTAATCGAGTAATATTTTGGACGTACAGAAGCTGTTTGCCAACCAACTTGATCAAAACCAACTCCGTGTAACAGACACTACACATAGATAAAGACAAGTATATGTCGGTGACTACGACACCTGGACAAATTCTAACCTTTATAACTCAGATAAAAATTACAAGATTAACAAAAACTAATGTTAAACGCTTTGCCCTAATAGGTTCAACCCCCTCACCACTCTCAAGAAGAAAAACAGAAAATTACTATTGAAATCACTAACCAACCCGAAGAAATCTCCCTAACCAAAGTTGATGACTCCTTGATTAGATCTTCTTCCTCATTCTGTCTTGGATGACGAAGTCCTAAGAGTAAAGCATGGACTTTCTTTTAGATTTTTCTGTGGACGAGCACTTTGAATCTCCACTTTGTACTGTGCTTTGTGCCTCCATCCTCACCCCATATATATATATGAAATGATATTCTAGTCATAATAGGATTTCCTAAATAGGAATAAATATGAATCATATTATACCTAAAATATTCTATCAATATCCTATTTTAGATCAAAATAGGATTTCCTAAAATAAGAATCCTATTATATCAAAAATAGCACAACACCAGTTATGGACATCCAAATCAAATCAAATCAAATATTTAACTAGATTTAGATTGCACAAATAGGTTGTTACTAAATCCAGACTGGACTCCAACAATCTCTTCCTGCAGTCTGATAAGAGGGTATTGACCCCGTGGGTTCTCAATTGGACTCCATGCCTGTCGTCATACTACAGAATACATGCTCGCCCATGCCACTGATCTTCGATCCCTGGAGTTTCTTTGCATCTTCCTTCATCTTCAGCTCTTCGACCGTCACATCGACACTAGCTGCCATACGCTGCACCTCTTGCACCATTAGGATCATGTCGACATTAATGACATGACAAATACCAAAGTCCCTAATGATCAGCCTCATTGTGAGTCTCGGTTGCCTGTTCTTGACCTCCATCTTCTATCAAAATGTGGTACCGTTCTGACGAGCTTTTTCACCCTTAGCTGACCCAAGCAAGCGGACAGTACGATTCTCCGAGATTAGAGCTCCTGAACCTACCCACCTTCATGTCCGACATTGAAGCTCCCCAATAACATGCATTTTCGAGCATAATACTATACACTATGCATGCTGTCGATGACCCACAACTCCCCCTGAACTGTGTGAATGGTGATGCACCCGCCAATGATTGAGTTTGCGGCGAACCTTGATCTCCTTCCTGGCTTCAAACTGTTAAAACTAATGTCGCTCCATGAAGCTTTGGCAAACCACCCGTTGCCAAAACTGGATCCGTAGAGCAACCCACACCTGAAGGCTGACCAGCTGTGATGGGACCGATAAACTAAACCTCAATCTTTGACTCATCTCTATTCGTCGCTTTGTCTCGATGAGCCGAATCCTCCGTAACCCTCAAAACTTCTCGATGACTCTCCTCAACAAGTTTTCGACGATCCACCTCATGTTGAACATCCCTCGAGCCTCCATTCGGTGTATGTGGCCTGCCCGTACAGCTCAACAATTTGAGCCTATATATGACACAATACAAATCTCCCCAAGCTAGCTGTTGGGAATCCTTCGTAAGCATCCAATCTTTATCCCCAAAAAACTATGACAGCCATCATCTGCCAGCCTCCTTATCGAAACCAAGTTGTATAAACTCGGTACATGTCGCACACCCTTGAGAATGAGTTTTTCACCGAGCTTCCTTGTCAAGTACACATTATCGATGCTAACAACTGCAGCGATCCCCTTGTCGTGCATCTTCACACGTCCAATCCTACCATTGGGGTATGATATAAAATCCTCCTGTCACGACCCACACCCTCTTTTCGGATGCAAGTGCGTGAGCAAGCCAGCTACGCTTCAAGCGAACTCCAGCCCGACTCGAATACGTAAACGCTGTCAAGAGCATGGTAAACTGCCAAATCATGGCAAAACAAATCTATATCTCAAATCCATAATAAGGGTACGAAACATGAATGAATGGGTCGTGGTCTGCAGTCCACTAGCATATATATTCGATAAGACTCAAAAGAATATAACAAGAGTCTCTAAACTGAATCAATAAGCAGGATATCTCAGGATAAGGAATGTAAAGCATGAAAGGATAACAATATAATATCACTAAAAAATACCTAATTTATGCATCACAATCATCTACCATCCCGCTCTGCAACTAACTCCATGCAATTGCTAAACCTGAAGAGATTATCAGGTCCTCAAGGGACATAGCAAGATACATCAAAATATGCCTATCTAGCAGTTTAATCATGCGTAAACTATAAACATGATATAAGCAAGGAACGAGACATACACATGGCAAGCGACTATGACCAAAATTGTTAACAAGTGATTATTGACAAGTAGCTACTAACAGGTGACTATGAACTGTAATACAAGAACAACTACACATAACTGAACTGCTGGATGAACAAGTGAACACGAGATCAATGAAATACCAAACCCTCGTCCCGAGTGGACTCGCATGTTTGAACTAATCACTAACCCTCGCCCCGAGTGGACTCACAGGTTAGTTCACGGCAAGGCACCCTTATCCCGAGTGTGGACTCTCTGGTGCAAGTACAACATCCTTGTCCCGAGTGTGGACTCACGGATGTAAACAGATCAAGACAAACACCTTTGTCCCGAGTGTGGACTCTCTGGTGCCAAGGAACAAACACCCTCGTCCCAAGTGTGGACTCTCTGGTGCAACTGATCAACCCTCGTCCCGAGTGTAGACTCTCTGGTTGAGGAAACGATAACAAGGATTTAGCAGTTCAACTACACGTACGTTCTATGACACGACTCAAGCAAGGTACTGGTGAGACATGGTATGACTCAGTCAAGACACAGTCAAGTCCAGTATAACTACACTGTCAAGTTAAGTAAGACCATAAACTGGTGAACATGGTATATAGAAAATAGATAAATCAAGTCAACTAGAAAGCTAATGAATCATATAAGATCTATAACAAATAGAGTATCTAATGATAATACAATAATGACATGAAAACTATAAACATGAAATTAAACTGTAGAGGGAGGCAAGGTATCTTGCCTGGTGGTAGCTCGAAGAATCAACAATATACCGTCAACCAATAAGCCATAAAGTCCAAATCTCGCAACTGTCCTGAAAAGCTGAAATAGACATTGTTAACATTCTTAGAATAGTCAAATTAGCTAGGATTGCCTCTCCTTAAGTCTATTTCTGGACACATAGGCAAAACGGTAATTTCGGATCAAAACGGTGTCCGTCGTTAGATCCGCTTTGCACCGAAAAGCGTGCCAGAGTCAATGCTCTCTAAAGTCGTCAAACTATATGTTTACAGATTTGTTTTGATGATACGAACCCAACGTATGTCTAAAGTTAGATTCCGGAAGGCCGTGCACAAAATTGTCCGTTAAATCGGATCGTGGGGCCCGCAAAACAGTGATCCGATCAATTGTCGCAGAATCGGACCAAACTTGGCATACAGGACCAGAAAAATGATATGGTCCTGATGGCATAAGTTTCGTCTCGATATGACGAACGTGCACAAGTAATTAAAAAATTTGCACAGAGGCCGATATGGTAAATTTTGACGGATACGCATCAAATTTGTCGCACACACGCAACCAATTTGAATTCTGTCAAAGTCCACACGTCCACGAATTCGATACACACCTTTCGATGCTTTTGGTTCGCGACCACGTCGCCCGGTTTGGCGGGACGCACGTCGTATCGAAGGTTTTCTAAGTTTTAAAAAAACTGTTTTTCCTATTTTTTCTTGATTTTTAGAATGAATTATCTTTCTGTATAATAAGCCTAAAAAGTGTTCTAATCTCGTATAGGT
>JANAVB010039928.1:0-34703 GCA_029216955.1 Iris pallida | reverse complement strand
ATTATTCAAGTTATGGAGCCAAAAATTACTGCAGTCAGGTGCACTCTGGCGAGCCATGAATTTGAGGCAAATGACTTCAGATATTTTGTTTCCGAATATTTATTCAGCTATATCCATACATGGTTGCCTTTTTAGCACCATCAAATTTTTTGATTTTTGCCGATTAGAGGATTTGCATTTCTACGGTTGTCTCCATTTTCAGAAATATCTTATCACAACCAGAAAGAATAGTTTTCCTATGAAATTCTACTTGATTTTTCCTAGAACTTATTAGGACCATATCAATCTGTATTGCCTCAATTCCTTCCAAGGTCAATTTTAGTATGTTGCATATATTTTGTGATAGTTATATTTTGCTGCTATATATAAAGATTGATAGTTATATGCAGGGAAAACCTAGATAGTTACCTACCAAACTTATTATATTATTCTGGTAAGAGCATCCTTAGAGGATCGATATTCTTCTAGTGAGATTAGATAGCTAAAGGGTAGAGAAGGTAGAAGAATACCTTGAGTAAGCTAGCCTTGAGGGAGTGTATATCTAGCTTGTGACTTATTTGGAATAGAATCGTTAGTAGTGTTCGCTAGTGTCTAAACCTCATTCAAAAATGATGGTATTGACGATTTTGAGTTTTATGCTTAAAGGAAGAGTTATTGAAGATAAAGGAGACGTAGGTAGAGTTAGCAAGGAAAGTATCGATTTGGTAATGTTCTTCCATGGAGGAAGTGAATTTGGATTATATATATAAATATGTGAATATAGATCAAGTAAAGGAACACTTGACGAGGATCAACTTTTACGATTAAATGACTACTATACCTAGAAGGGGCGGATATAGCCATGGAAGGAATAACACAGCAATCACTACCAAAATATGTCGATTTAGCGACGGCCAGATCCGTCGCCCGTCCGTCGGCAATTTGTATTAGCGACCGATCACTACGGATCTTGGCCAAAATAATCCGTCGGCAATCAGCTCGTCGCTAATAACGGTCCGTCGCTAAGCAGTCGTCAAGGACGGAATAGCGCGGCTTGTCGACTTCACAATACGAAGCATTAGCGATAACTTTCCGACGGGCTTTCGTCCATTTCAAGTATTAATACTGAACTGTTGAGACACTAGCGACGTAATGGTCCGTCGGTAAACCGTCGTAATAGCGTATCAGAGTGTATCGTTCTGTCACTATTCCGTCGATCGTCCTCGCTAACAGAAGACGGAGTAGCGACAGAATACTGACCGGATTATCCGTCGACCATGTTCTGGAAATGCTTGGCATTTCCAGAACTATGGCGACGGATGAGTCATCGCCATTCCGTCGAACTATATACCACCAGAACGTTGTCGACGGATATTCCGTCGACATACGCTACCTGGAAACATTTTTAAATCTCCAGTTAGCGACGGATATGTCGTCGAACATAGTCGGAAACTGGAAATATTCGTCGCTAACCGGTCACTAGTCCGTCGCTAAATGAGATTTTTTTGAAAAAAAATTGCAGCACTTTTCCTGTTCGCAAAATATGCATAAACCAAACCAATATAATGTCACCAATTATCCACAATCACATAAACCAATATATATATAATGCACACCAATTATCCAAGAATCACATAGACCAAATATGCACATATGAATTTAATGCACACCAATTATCCAAGAATCATATAGACCAAACCAAATTAATATAAAATAGACATCAATTATCCTGAAGATAACCTACTATCCGTCGTTATAATCCGATCATAGCACAATATTCCAAAATTCCCACAAATATTTCAAAATTCCCATAAAATATTCCAAAATTCCAAAACACATAGGAAAATCGACTTTGGCCTCAGCAAAGACCGTAAGTCAGACGATGAATCCTCACAGCCAGGGATCATAGTTTCATTGAGGCATGTACCATTCTATCAGCCACTTTGCATACGAAGGCTCAATCTGGTTGAGGTCTTCTGTAGGGACAGGAGGGTCGGTCCCGACTGCTACCCTCTGACGGGGCTCCTCCTTAACTTCAACCTTGGGAGCAATCTCTTCCCTAATGTCATCGTCATCGATTCTCCTTGACCTCGACCTTTGGTAACACCTCCTCCTTAACAGTCACCGGCTCTTGTTTGACGACGGGGACTTCCTCCGTATCGACCTCCAAGGGTTTCTTGCCTCGGCCCTTCCTTGACTAGCAGCACCACCTCGGCGAGTCCTAGGAGCCATCTCTCTGACAACAGAAATTTTTATATAGGGTAAGAATTACTCAAATTATAAAAGTTGTGACGTTGGTTTTTTGTGTTCATCATCATTAGAGGGAGCAGCACTGGAAAAGTTGTGACGTTGGTAGCATGATAGAGTAAAAATCTGTATCATAAGACTAACAGAATTATTATGTAATCATGTACTCACCAATAACCGGATGTAACTGGAGTCGTTGGGCCTATCGTGCAGTAATTTGTGGATCCGTTGGTATAGGCCGGATGTACTTAGTATCTAGTGTATCAGATTAGTATCGATCTATCGGTTTGGTATAGGACGTATCAGATTGGTATTGGCCTTAACAAATTGGTATTGTCCTATCCGATATGTACATGTATCGGTCGTATAGCTAGGATTCATATTGGCCTTATCGATTTGGTATCGGTCATATCCGATAGGTATCGGCAGTGTTGGATTAATATAGACCATTTCGGATTAGTATCGTAAAAGGTTTAGTAACAACTGTACTTGGATTTCTCTCTTCTCGAGCTAGAATACCATGTAAGAGAATCACCAGATCGTGATTGGCCAGTTACAGTAACATACATGCTTCATTTTCCATCAAGAAAAGCGAGATTGAAAAGAAAGTATGTATGTTCTGTAACTGGCCAGCTACGCTCTCGTGACTCTCTTGTATTGGTAATCTAGCTCTAGAAGAGAAATCCAAGTACAGTTGTTACTAAACCTTCCACGATACTAATCCAAAATGGTCTATACTAATCCAACACGGCCGATACCTATCGGATATGACCGATACCAAATCGATAAGGCCAATATGAATCCTAACTATACGGTCGATACATATCGGATAGGACGATACCAATTCGCTAAGACTAATACCAACCGATACGGCCCATACCAAAAACGATAGATCGAAACTAATCTGATACGGTCAATACTTATAAGTACCTACGATCCAGGAGGTTGATCCGCTAGTACATCCATGTACGATCAACGAAGTAACGATCTATTTTAATTTGGATGTAAAAATCTGTATCGTAAGACAAACTAAACATAATCAGTTCTATTTCACATGCTTAATTGCCAAGTATGGAAACGAATGGCTCAGAACACAACCCAAAATTCATTCTAGCATATATTAGTGTGAATCATCTATGTTCTGTACATATGGTGTAGTATATGTTCTTATCGTATCTAGTATCTGAAGAATGTAACAGAATCAAGATGAACTCACATAATATAATACTAAGACATCATCTACTACTATATAAGATATAGTGATAGGTTGTCATATCATCATTGCCGAGGAATGAGGGTCGGAGGACAAATACCGCTCGAGTGAGCCAAAGGCATGCAGCCACTTTCCTCCCTCCATTCACCCTCTCCCTCTCTCATGCTATCAACGTCACAACTTTTCTAGTGCTGCTCCCTCTAATGATGATGAACGCAAAATTCAAAGACCCCCCTCTTCTTTCTCACTCTTTACAGTTCTCACACAGGAAGGATAAGTGCTTTCTAGTTCTCTTCCATCCATCAATACCTCCGTTCTGATCAAGCATCTTCCTTCTCCTCTCCTCCACCATAGCTCTGGACTCATCCGCTCCTCCCTACTTCCTTCTTCTTATTTTACTATCTCAGCCACATATGATATCCACCTCAAGTGTAGAGTCGGAGGAGAAGAAGTGGGCAGGAAAAGGAGGGGAAGCAGCACAGCCGCGCATGACCCAGGAAGTACATAGGTTTTCTTCAACATCCGTAGGAGAAATATAAGGATATATCTTTTCACAACATATTACCTTATCGAAGACCCTTAATGTGACAACCATGTTACCGCGGTGTCGAAAAACTAACATGTCATAATTTTCTAAGCCATGTGTTTTGACATAATCCTCCAAACTCTTTCCTGCTATGTAGTAATACAAGATTACTACATAGGAGGAAAGAGTTGGAAGGATTATGTCAAAACACACGGCTTAAAAAATTATGACATGTTAGTCTTCCGACACCGCGGTAACATGATATTCACATTAAGGGACTTTGACAAGGTGACATGTTGTGAAAAGATATATCCTTATAGTTCTCATACGGATGTTGAAAAAAACATCTGTACTTCCTCCGGGTCATGCCACCGGCTGTGCTGCTTCCCCCTCCTCTTCCTGTCCACTTCTTCTCCCCCGACTCTACACTTGAGGTGGATATCATATGTGGCTGAGAGAGTCAAATAAGAAGAAGCAAAGTAGGGAGGAGCAGATGGGTCTAGAGCCATGGTGGAGGAGAGGAGAAGGAAAATGCTTGATCAGAACGGATGGCTCAGAACACAACCCAAAATTCATTCTAGCATACATTAGTGTGAATCATCTATGTTCTTTACATATGGTGTAGTATATGTTCTTATCGTATCTAGTATCTGAAGGAGATAACAGAATCAAGATGAACTCACATAATGTAATACTAAAACATCATCTACTAGTATATAAGATATAGTGATAGGTTGTCGTATCATCATTGCCGAGGGATGAGGGTCGGAGGACAGTCAATTTTATCTACGGCGACATAGTTTCTGCCTCGCCAGTCGAATGGCTGCAGGGACTATGTCCTGATCACCATGTCGTACCGTAGATTAATACAAATGGAGCTGGAAAAATCAGTCGCTAATCGGTCACTAGTCCGTCGCTAACTGAGATTGTCATATCATTATTGCCTGCATTCATTTCTCACTCTCTAAAGCACACATACACATATGTACATCACAGTTAGATGTATAGAATATACATCTATATAGAAGCACACATACTATATGTATATCACAGTTAGATGTATAGATATATACATCTATATAGAAGCACACAACTGATACACTCTAAGGGTCGATTTTCCAAGAAAAACTTCACTTATTCAGTGACTTTGGTGAAGCGAATGTCCCAAGGATATTCTTAACAAAGAAGGCAGATGAAGAACTCGTACTGCCCTTGAGACAGTGAACATACACCATGAACCCAAACCCCATATTCATATTTACTAATCCAAACACCACCAAACTAATGGATAACACCCAATATTGATAACACTTATTTAGCTGATATAACACCTAATTAAAACTAGAATTTGATAAGCAAATCCCCCGCCGCCTTCGACCCAAGCCCGCCGCCTAGCCCCCGACACCTCCGCCCCAAGCCCGCCGCCCAGCCCCCGCCGCCCTGCCCCAAGCCCCCGCCCCCGCAGCCCCGCCACCCACAACCCCCGTCCACCACCGCCGCCCAGCCCCCGACGCCCCCGCCCCAAGCCTGCCGCCCCATGCAGCCCCGCCACCCATAACCCCCCGTCCACCGCCGTCGCCCAGCCCCCGACGCCCCCGCCCCAAGCCCGCCGCCCCCGTTGCCCCTACGACACCGCGAGAGAAAGATCGAGAGAGAGAGAGAGGGGATTACCTTCGGGAGAGAGAGAGGAGAGGATGCCGACGTCGATCACCGAAGCCGCGGGAGAGAGAGAGAGAGGAGAGAGAGTGAATTTGGGGGGAATACAAAAATTTTCCTCCGTTGTTTCAATTTAAGTATGGAACGTATATTTAGCGATGGACTTGCGAAGAATTTTTATTCCGTCGCCCGTTAGTCGCTCTTTTTGATACTTGTCGACTGAATATCCGTTGCTACGTAGTCGAAAAACTGTCCCGTCAATTCTTCCCATAATTCCTGCCAAATAATCGACTGCATAGCGACGGTTAAATATCTGTCGCTATATCTCCGACTCCCTAGCGACGGATGAGCGACCTTTTCTTCCCCTAAAAATAAAATAAAGAATGTAACGGCTTGTCGTCGGTACTTCCGTCGGCTAGTTGCCACAAAGTCGTCGCTAATGCCGACGGACAATATCCGTCGCTAATGTGCCGTCGCTAATTTACTTTATTTTGGTAGTGAATGGAATGATAGGTTCTAGAGAAGGAATAAGCAGAGAGGATTTGAGATAAGACCATTGGCATACAACTTTGGAAAGGAGCAATTGAATTTGCAATTTCTACCAACATTGGAGGCTCATATTGGTTATAGTAAGAACGATTGGGATTCTGTGGTATTTTGCTAATGCGTTTGGATGAGAACGATTGGTAGGTGCATAGTTAAAGATTAAAATTGATTAATGATTGTAATTCTGTCAATTGATTTCAAGAATTGAAAATTCTCGAATATAGGTCATGGATCAACTTAAAGAATTTTCTAAGGATTTATTATGGCAAGGGAAGATTGTAATTTTAATGTAGTCAGTTTTGGAAGAATGGCTGACAATTGAAAGTTGATGTCTGTAAAAAGTTTGATCGAGAGGCATACTTGAAATTGAAATACATTTGGCATACGAGTTACATACAACGACGGAAGAAAATTTGATTTAGGTGCTTTATGATTCCAAACAGAGTAGTTCTAATACCTTGGCGGCTGCCTTAGTTTTCTGTAGATACTTAGAGTTCAACTAGTTTAGCAAGTTAGAAATTGGATTTTTTGCATGGGGTATTAATAAGATTGTTATTTTGTAAGTTATTTTTCCTGTATATCCTATCTTTGATCCTTGAAATAGTGATACAATATTTTTCTATCCCCTTTCATTATCACTCAGTCCTCAATGGAACTATCTTATCCGATTACATTCTAATCATAGATATATTATTCTAATCATCCTCGCTATCCTCCCATCATACAACTTGTTGAATTCTCCTTAGTCATAAATCCTTATATCCCATTCCAATTTGATCTGGAATTTTTAGTCCCTTAACTCAGAAGATTTCATCATTTTTGCATTCTCAATAAACTGTTGACGTTCGTTTCTTTCTTGCCTTTTCTGTTTCACGAGACCTCATTTTCTTCTATTTTTGATCATAATTGTACCTAGATTTTTCTCGTGCCCAAAATAATTTTGATCACAACAACATTCCAACCCTATCTCAGATCATATCTAGATAATTCTGATCATGCAGATATTTTATCATTGTACCTAATGATCATGCCTAGAATCCGATCGTGTCTGATGATTTAAATTCCATTTTTGATCAAGGTTAAGTGATTTTGATCCTACCCCGGCCCTTATCCTTTAATTTCGAGGAGAAAATTTTCTAAGGAGGGAAGGTTGTAAAACCCGCAATATAGGTATTATTGGATTTTTGGAATTAATCGAATTTTAGTTGATTATTAGATTTTGGTTGCCTTAGAGTATAACTAGTTAATTGGTTAGCTAGTTAGGTTTATTATTATTATTATTATTATTATTATTATTATTATTATATTAGTCGGATCAGGAAAATATTATTTTTTAAAAATTAAATTATTAGATTTTTGTGTGTGGCCTATCCCGATCCCGTGCCCGGGGTCCGACCCCGAGCTGAACCCGAATCCCGTTTTCTGATCCATCCTCTGAACATTTTTATTGATTTGGATTTAATATACCAATATGTTATTTGATATATTTATATAAAAAACATAAAATCCTATTTCCTAAACTCTCCAGACTTAATAACCCACTCTCTCTCAGCCACACGTCCCCCTACCACTTACTTTCACTCCTAAAAATCTCTCCCACACGTTCACATGTCCACCTATCCCTCTCCACGTACACAACTCATTCTCCCTAAAATTCATTTCTACCATACCCCTATACATTGCCGCCAACCTTAGCTACTAGCAAACCCACCATTCCTCTTTCTATTTAAAAAGAACACCGGCACCATTCCCTCTTCAAAGACCCCCATTCCTTTCTCTCCAGACTTTCTCCCTTCCTCTCTGACTCTTCCCCAACTCATGAACCTCCCTCGCGCCCGACCCCCTCGGTAGCCCCGTGCCTCCACGACTACAGTGCCCAACCCGCGACTGCCGGACCCACCGTGCGGCCAGCACCCCTTGCCACATCCGATCCGCAATCCCGTAGCCCTTTCAGCCAGCCCGCCGGCCACCTTCCCCAGCGACCCCCTGCGCGCTGTCCCGCGTGGCTCCCGTGTGCCGGATCCCAGCGCCCCCGGCGTCCCAGGCGCTGTTCATCGCAGCAACTCCTGCCGGCTAATTCCGCCCCCGACGATCCCCGATCCCGAGCCCATTCGGCCAGCGCCTTCCCGGCGTGACCCCGAGCCCTGTCGGCTCAGCCCCAGCGCTGTCCGAGTTTCGCAGCACTCTATCCTGAGCCGATCTGCTGTCTGCACCTTCTGTGCGCTGTTTCGAGCCAATTCTCGCTGTCCCGTGGTACCCTCTGGCATTTCTGTCCCCGTGTCGCTGTCGCGTGGATTATTTCTTTTTTTATAATTATATCTGAGAGCTCTAGCTGAGCATTTGAGGTATAATTTCATGTCCCTGTGTCCCTTCCCGTAAATAGTCTTTGATGATGCGGTCCCGATCCCGTTTTGGGATTCGGTATTTTGAAATATTGTTGCTTTTGGGTGATACGTAGATTATCGGTTACGTCGCAGCATATTTTTCTATTTTTGGATGTATTGTGCTGTGGTTGGCTTTTGGGTTGGATATTCATTTTTTGGTTGGTAATTAGTGATCCCTGGTTTGGGATATTTATTTGTGTTGCGTATTAGCATCCTCCTAGGATTGGGTTGTCCCGATTACAGAGGAGATGCTGCCCAAATTTTCAGAAAATATTTTAAAAAGGAATTTTCTTATAAAAATTAGCAATTTGAATAAAACCTATTTCCAAAGAAAACCGGTCTTTGCAAAATAATTTATAGATTGGATTTTGTTGGTTTTGGATTCTATGGATTTTGTACCACCAGTTAGGCGACGACCATATTGGTCAAATGAGCCGCGGCAAAACGCAAACGATACAGGGTCACCTGTACTTTGAGGCGTAAGCTGCAACATGAGATTGCACGACCAAGTCTGAGACTCTTTAATTTTTAATTTAATTATAATTTATTTTAGAACTGGTAATGCTTTTAGTATTTATGGTGCAGGGTCTCGGCCTACTGTTTGGACCGTTCGCGGCACTCAGAGCTCTCCTTAGGATTAATTAATTTATGTAAAAACTTGTAAGGGCATAAGCCCAGTTTTTTTTTTATTTCTCTGTGACCATGTATTGTGTAGCGTAGCTTTTTCTTATTTTCCTGGATTGTTGATTCGCCGTTAAACGCATAAATATAAAATGGATATATATATTTTATAAAGAAAATTAATAAGTTTTCTTACAATAAATAATCTGGTAATTTAGCAAGTCACATTTTTTCTCATTTAAAGAAAAGTCTAGTTTTATATATATATTATAAAATACAAAGTTTTGACAAGTTAACCTATAAATCGCTATTTTTTCCCAATTAACTGAATTAACCAGTTTAACCAAGTAAACGATAACCAACGTAGCTTGCGACGTTAGGCGTATTTTGGTAGGTTAATTATATAAACTTAAAAACCTGACTAGGGTCTGCTTCTAGAGAATGTAACTTGTACACCTAGAATGGTTTCATTATGGTTCTAAGTCAAGGTTCTCAACTATAAGGTCTCGGAGTCGTACTTGACTTCCTCCTTGGTATCGACATTCCCGATCCAATCAATCAACAGAGACAAGTTACGGTTATGTTATCTTATATTTTAATTAGAAATTGTCAAGTTGCATGTTTAAACCACATTGCTACACAGAACCCTCTCCTAGGGTTCAAATATTGATTGATATTGATTGTGGGGATATTGAAGGAATAGTGTAGCATTTATGACCAATACCCCTCATATTGTATATTGTTATTGTGCGAGCTTACCCCTCTTACACACGGGGATAAGCCGTATCGCGTTGCTAGAATGCTATTGTACAACCCAAGCCGATCATAGACGTTACATATTCAAATCACATTGTTTCAAGTATTGAATTGTTAAATTGCTGAAAAATATTGTTTCAACTGTTTAGCTTGCACTTTTCCATTATTACTTGAAATATGAGGTACATATTCGAACTTGCTCCCTCCTGACTGGAGACTAATATTTTTGGGTGACATTGAGGTTGCTGAGCTATTGTACAATAGATACTATGACCCGGTATTGTATCCTGTGGTGTTGCCAGAGTCCCCTTGGAGGACGCAGAACCAGAGGCTGATGAGCCGACTGTCTAGCTAGTTGTTTTCCAGTTATCTAGTTTTATTGTATTGGAGTTTGTTAATTTAAATTCAGTACTTTATTTCAGTTCTTTCATTTCCAGTTGTACTTTTCAATTATTGAATAAAAAGTTTTAAAATTTACGTATATTCGAGTTGTGATAAATGTATAGATGTTGTTGTGGATACATGCATATAGAACAGTTTACTGCCGCCGTCTCACAACGGTGCAGGCTGGACATGATCCGATTCGACCCAATAATTTGGGATCGGGTCGTGACACCAACAATGCATCTACCAGCAAATCATCAAACTCCTCGGTCCATACAAAATTGTTACTCAACTTATTTGACACATCCATGTCCTTTTCTTTCTTATACTATATAAGTATCAATAAAACATATACATCAATAAAATAAGCAGTCATGCATAACTATGATACCAAAAATTGTAACACAATTAAATTGGAATAAAGTTGGAATTGAAATAATTAATCTCAATACTTTCAAATAACAAATCTCAAGCTAGAACATAAGTATTTGTTTAACATAATTAAATTATAGGCCACTATTTATCATAATCATTCCACATGTGGGTTGCAATGTTGTCTCTCAGTATTGCACCTAGTCTTGAATCTTCATCTGTTACAGTTGAAACTTTCCTAGAGTTCACTTCTTGACCATTTTGCATTCCATGATCAACTTCATTTATCAAATGTTCATCTGGATCTACAACCATCAGAAAGTTGTGCAATATGCAACATGCTAAGATAATCTCTGAAGTGGTTTGTACTGAATAATATGATTCATTTCTGCTAGCAATGATAGGGAATCTCTTCTTCAAAATGCCAAATGCTCTCTCAATCACATTGCGGAGTAATGAATGCCTTAAATTGAATAACTCTTAACCATTTTCAGGACCACGAGAAGAATATTCTTTCAAATGGTATCAAACACCTCTATATGGCGTGATCAATCCACTTTCAGCATAAAGCCCGCATCAACCAAGAAGAATTTTCCTAACAAAATAATTTAAGTTTATTAAGATAACACCACAATATTTCTACATTGGTGGCTAAATTTATTGACACTAACCTTGAGGTATTATAAGTTTATCTTGTCTAATAAGAGCATTTTTCATTATTCTGGAGTCTGATGCAGTCCCTTCCCAACCAGGTAAGACATAAGTGAATCACATATCAAAGGAACAAGCTGCCAAGACATTTGGGTTGGCCAATCCTTTCTACCGCGAAACCTAGGTGCATCTGCTCGTAAACTTTTACATTAACATGTGTCCCATCTATTGCTCCAATAGAGTCCTGTATTTTTAAATGACATGTAATTATTAAGTTATAAAATAATTAAATTAGTTATTTATATTAGAATGAACTTAACATACCTTGAAATATGGATAAAATCTAGAACTCTATAGGATTTGAGGGGCAACATTAATCCTAGAAGATTGTTTGAGAAATTGACTCTCCAAGGATATATATGATAGCTCTTAATACGTTATGAAAGTGACGACTTATTGTCTCACTTGAGCGACGAAAGTAGCAACCGGTTGCACGATATTTCCAATTTTGTCCTAATACATGAAGAAACTTGGCTACCTGCTCTTCTATAATTGCTCAAGAAAAATCTTATAGTAGCCTCGTCGACAGTAATTATCACATAGTGTAGCAAAAGCAAAAGGTTTCATCCGCAAAACATCTCGACATATCCTTTCATTTTCCATTAAATGTGACATTACTTGTCGTCGAACATTTGATCTCTCAACCACATCATTTCTTACCAGAATATCCCTAATTTGATTAAGAGATTGCCATATTACTAATAAATGTGCAATATTGCATACAAGCTGGACGACTGCACTACGACGCCTTTGCTCCCACCTTTCAACCATTCTCCGATGTTCTTTCATTCGGACATGTAAAAATTCTAATAATTCTTCAGATTTTGGATCCGTCTATAAATCTAAAAATATTATACATAAAAATAATTCAGAGAAATAAACTAACAAAGCAAATATATAATTTGAATGTAATATCGTTTAAAAAAATTCAGACAAATAAACTAACAAAAGTATTTTTTTTTTCCTGTAATATTGTTTAAAATAAATTTAAATTAGAATTTTTTATAAATATAATTTGAATGTATTATTATTAGAATATATATATATATATATATATATATATATATATATATATATTATATATATATATATATATATACCACTATGATTATAACATATATTTAAAGTAATATTTTTCTCTTTCTATTTTTCAAATAAAAAAATTCAGACAAATAAACTAACAAAGCAAATATATAATTTGAATGTGATATTCTTTAAATAAATTCAGACAAATAAACTACAAAAGTATTTTTTCCTGTAATATTATTTAAGATAAATTTAAATTAGGATTTTTATAAATATAATTTGAATGTATTATTATTATAATATTTATACCACTATGATTATAACATATATTTCAAGTAATATTTTTCCCTTTCTATGTTTCCTACCTACATGTATAGATATAACAAACTCCTTGTTCATGTCAGAAAAATCACATTGCTAGCCACAGAAACTCGTAGTTATCTGTCTTTCTTTATTTTATAGAGAGTCATTTGGTTGATCTAAATTTAATATATACAATGTCATTTGCCTAATCTTGATAAAGGAAAATCTATTACTTCCAAAAGAAGATAAAGAAAAAATATATTTGGTTAATCTTGATAGAACAAAATTTAACATATAATGCAAGTAATATTTTATAGAGAGTCATTTGATTGATCTAAATTTAATATTTGCAAAGTCATTTGGCTAATCTTGTTAAAGAAAAAATCTATTACTTCCTAAAAAAGATAAAAGGAAAAAATCTATTTCCTTAATCTTGATAGATCATATATTGCAAGTAATATGTAACCTACACAGAAACTTCATGTACGGAAATTTCATATACAGAAACTTGATAGATCATATATTGCAAGTAATTTGTTAAATATTTATTTCCTTAATCTTGATAGATCGCAAGTAATATCTATTTCCTTAATCTTGATAGATTATATATTGAAAGTAATATATATTTCCTTAGATCATATATTGCAAGCAATATACAAGTAATATCTATTTCCTTAATCTTGATAGATCATATATTGCAAGTAATTTGTTAAATATTTGTTTAAACAAACTACACAGAAACTTCATGTACATAATTTACGTATATTACATATTTGAATAAAATTTAAAATTGACAAAATTTAAAAATAGAACAAAATAAAAGGGATAAGATAGTTTGATTACCTTATATGTAGCAATCACAACCGATAATTTTTTGTGATATGTAAGATGATAATAGAAATATATTTTTCACCCGAAGAAAAAAAGAAAAGAAAAAAGAATATGAACGGACAACCTAGAAAAAGAAAGAGAATTGATTGAGGGGTAATTTGGTAAATATTACCAAATTTCCTTAGGGTGTGATTGGTAGGAGGAAAAAGTAGGAGAAAGGAAAATAGTGGAGAGAAAAGTGAAGGGAAAGATTCATTTTCTCTTGTTTGGTATGGAAGGAAGGAAAAGTGGAGGGATTACTTTTCCCTCATAACCTAAGAAATCCAATCCTCCAAAAGTGGGAGGAAAGTGGAAGAAAAAGTGGAGACTTGTATTAATCAACAATTATGCTCCCATATGAATGTATTATTTAAAAATTATTTATGAAGTCAAATGGTAAATAAGCGTTTTTAGTTGAGGGTAGAATTGGTAAGCCCTATATCTTTTACTTTCTTTTCTTCCACTTTTTCTTTCATACCAAACAAAGGAAAATGCATTTTTTATCTTTTCCATCCTTGCTACCAAACACAAAGGAAAGAAATGATCTTTCCTTTCTATATGGAAGAAAAATGTATCCTTATCGCTTTTATTCATGTAACACCCAGTTTTCCAGATGAGAGTAATTTTTAAATTTTGTAATTATAATTATTAATTATTAATATTTGATTCACATTATGATTTTTAGTAATTTTTAATAATTTTTAAACTATTTAAAAACTGGTTTAAGTCATGACTTGTGATTTTGATGTGCTGCTAGTGAAATCCTAGAAACTGCATGACCTAGAGCCTAACCATGTCATTAGGATGTTTAATTATCATTTTTAGCTTAGGGGTAATTTGGTCATTTTGACTTATTTGAATTATTTGGTGATTTGTTGAATTGGTGAATTCTAGTTGACCATGACTTGTTGAGACCTAGCTTAGAAGCTAACCCTAGCCATGGTGACCCTAGTCTAACTTGAGTTAACTTATTTTAGTCACTAGAGAATAGTTTTAGAATGAGAGGATTTGGTTTAGTGATTTAAGTCATGGCTTATGGTTTCATGAAATGACTTATGGCTTAATTATTTAATTGATCATGACTTAAGCCCATGGGCTATTTAGTGAACCCTAACCTTAATTATTGAACCTATGAACAGCCACATAGGGATCCCTACCCTATTTAAACACTTGTTCATTAGGGCTTGCCTCTTTTTATCATTCCAACACTTGGAGAAAAGAAAGGTAAGTTTCTCCCTTCCAAAAATTCCTATTTTATTTATTTGATCTCCTTTTTTATCCTAGACTTTTGCATTGGGTTCTAATTTAAGTTTATGGACTGTTGGTGGAGAGCTATTTCAGTTTGGGATCAATTTGGAGCATTTGGCCATCAAGAAGAACACCCCCCATTTGAAGCCTTTTATTGCAAATTGCACCTATAGGTAAAACCCTTTAAATTGCATTATTATTTTAATTTCTTTGCATATTAGACTAGGTTTAGGTGTCCCCTAGCTATACCTAAAATTTTTCCGTATCGGACACGTGTCGTAGTGTATGTTAGGTGTTCGATGAAATGCCTCTAAGGAATTTATTTTCTATTTTTGCTAAACTAATTACATGGATGTGTAGCCTAATAGGTGTACTTTACAACCCAACTTGACTGAGTCAAAATTAGACACGTTTGGGCACTGTTTTGGCACTTGGACACGCAGCACGAGATACCGCACGGGGCTCGTACGGCTGCCCTGCTGCTCGGGTGTCCTAGCAGACACGACACGGCGACTCAGGTCACAAAACTTGATACACACGTTGTCCTAGTGACTGACACGACACCTATAAATTTTCATGCGACCTCGATGTATGTGCACGAAGAAATCGCGTGTGCACGTGTTTTTCCCTGCACTGTACACACGTGTTTCGTGTCTCTGATACGGGGCTGTAGATTGGACACGACACAATTTTGACACGTTGCAGGGTGATGAAACTTAAGCCCTATCATGGGCGAACGTATGTGCACAGGCTCGACACGTCTCGAGCTCTGTGTCGTGTCCAATCGGGCACGACATGGCCGCACGACACTTAGCACGCACAGTACACTGTTGCTGATACCACCTGTTTCATGACACATTCGACACTTTGTGTCCTATTTGCTGGACACGAATGACTCCCTTAACACCATATTATGTTCACACACGATTACCAACCAATTATTTATAATATTAACATAATTTGATTGCCGAATTTGTATTTCAGTAAAATTCCTGGTACATGAGTTCTTTTTAAAAATTCTGAGATTGAGTTTTGTGTTCAAACCGAATTTTGATGTTTTAAATACCATATTGATTCATTTATACATGAAATAGTTACTGAAATGTTGGTTCGTGATTGGGAATTGGAATTTCAAATGAGTTCGGGACTGAATGTGTGTTAACTGGTTTTTTTACTGAAAACTGTCAATTTTTCGAGATTCTTCACTGAAACATTCCTGAATTTTTGAGTAATTTAAAAACCAAATTTTAATGATTAATTTACAGATTTTCTTTTACATGAGTTTATAGCTGAATATGTATTGGATGTGGGGTTTATGTTTGGTGTTGGGAGTGGAGATTCAAATTGTGTTTGGGATTGGAATACATGAACTGTCATTACCATTCCTAAGAGCATTGGATTCCTGAATTCACTGTTAATGCAAACTGAGAGTTACCAAGTTATGAATACCTGAGATTTAGTTAGATTTGTGTTAGAGATTGAATGATAGGTTTCGAAATGAATGATCACTGTTTATGTAACTGTTATTTGTTTTTTTTTCTGAAAAACTGAAATGAGGGATGAAACCTGAGATGGTTCAGGATTTCAAACCTGAGATTAGGAGTTGGGTTCAATTTATAGAATGAATTTTGAACTGTTGCACTATTTTGAAAATCCTGAGATTCAAATCTCTGGAAAGCTGAGAACAATCAGTGCATTGTATTGGTTGATGCATTGTTTGTATGTGAGTATTGGTTCACTGTTATTGAAATAATCTGAGAACTTAAACTGAACACATAAACCCCTACATGCCACATAAACCCCTTACCTTGCTTCACACACACACACACATTGTTTCCTGTCACACCCTCTATTATCTCCCTGTTACACAGGTCTACATGAGCACACACACACACAGATTTTTCCTACACCTTTGACACACACACATGGGCTGATTTGTCTTGAGAACACCACACACACACACACATTGCAAAACTGAGATTTTTAGCTTGATTTTGGGTTGCTTGAATTGAGTTTCATATCACTGAACCTGGGATTAATGTCATGTGGGGGTTATATTGATTTATGTTAAGTGGATTCCTTCCTTAACAACTGTCACCCTACATACCACATTGACACATACACACAAAAACTGATTTCTGAACACCTATATAAACTGCCAAATCCTGAGAACAGTGTGCACCTTATTCTTGATTCCTGTCACTCATTCACTCACCTGTCCATTTATACACAAATCTGGTCCCTAAAACTCACACACACATGACACTGCACACTATTACACATCCTATATCTACATATGTTGTACACACAACCTCCCCTTTATTCTTGGCTTAGTACACCCCCATACACATAAACATGTATCCTCTCCTTATCCCTATATGTTAATATATATATATATATTTTGCCTATATGCATAAAGTGGCCTATATGTGTATTAATGTGTGCTATTTATATAAATTAGGTATTTTTATGTATAAATATGTGAGAGTAGACCTTGTGTGTGAAATGTGTGTTATTTAGCCTATGGCCTATAGCCTATGGTTTCTAACTTATGTTTATGGCATGAATGCCTAGTCAATATGTGTTGTTGGCTTGTATAGCCCACTTTTGATGTGTGCTTGCTAGTCTAAGCTTGGGTAGGGCTAGTAAGACTTGACTAGACTAGTATTGACCTAGTTTGACTATTGTAGTTGACTTGGGTTGACCCAGAGTTGACTAAGTTTGACTTTGACCTAGTTTGACCTAGATAGTTGACCAGGTTTGACTTAGAGTTGACTTTGACCTAGATTGACCTAGAAATCATGTAGATGCATCATAAAAATTATCTGTCTTATTTTAAATATATTATAACCTGTATTCCTCTGTTTAGGATATTGTGACTCAGTTGCAGACATCTGATATTACACTACTCTTTTCAGAGTAGCAGGCGAGTACATTCTCTGATAGTTCTCTCATTTACTTGTCAATTACTGTACTTCAGTTCTAGTTACTTGTATGCAATTCTCTGTTACAACACGTATGGATATTCTGGATTCATGTATACGACACACATTTATTTTCTGGCCTCTACTACTGGTATCATCATTCTGGCTTCTATTACTGGAATCACCTACTGGAATCATTTACTGTAATCATTTACTGGTATCATTATATTTTGGCTGGACTCATCTTGAAACATTGTGTCGGACTTTTGGATTCACTTGCTGGGAGGGGAAATACTTGAGTAAGACATGTAGACATACCCCAATCTGGAATCTCCCAACTGGAATCTACTGGAATGATAGCCATCTCACACCCGGCCAGGTGTGTGATGTGCCGTATTACCTACAGCCGTTTACATGTCGATCTCGTATTTTAAAACACACTGTTAGAGTATAGGCTGGACTCACCCTGGAATCATTGATCACTATAACTGAAATCGTCCCTTACTGGATTCATCTTGTATTAGATTCTGTAGAAGCATGGAAAATATTGCTTTTAGTCCCACATTGGAAAGGAGAAGAAGAAAGGGCTCACTCCATTCTATAAATAGAGCCCCCTTTCTTCCTTTGAAAAGGGCACCAACTTCTCTTCCCTCCTTCCAAACTTGGACTCTTCCTATTGCGCACCTTCGGGTGCTAAGTAGAAGAAGTCTAGGGCAGCGCAGGCTCATCGGGCTCAGTCAGCTGTCCCAACCTCTGACCATCAAGAGCGTCCTGCTAAGTGGGCCTCTGATGGAAAGTTGTACAGAGCCGCTCGTGTCCAGCCCCCAGCGGCAAACGGACAGAGTGGTTCTCAAGAGTCTTCCAACAAAGATCGAGGGCAAGTATTTCTATTAGCCCCACATCAGGGAGCAAACATGATACCTACGCACTCGTGTGTTCGGGATACCCGGGCCCACAAAGCGAGTGCACGGGCTGATCGAGACATTCCTCATGCGAGTCATGAGATGTCCTTCATGCGGCTCGGTCATGAGACATTCCTCATGCGGCTCGGTCATAAGACGTCCTTCATGCGGCTCGGTCATGAGACGTCCTTCATGCGGCTCGGTCATGAAACGTTCTTCATGCGGCACAGAACCCAGGAAGCTTCATGCGGCTCAAAATCAGACGAGCTTCATACGGCTCAGGAGTCCCATGCGGCTCAAACACATAGGCAACTCGAGTAAACTCCATGCGGCTTAGAGAGAGAGGCCACGTGGCATTCAAAACAGCTGTGCTCAACGACTGGACGCATTTAATGTTCTGACGGCTGACAGCTGACAGATGATAGACCTGACATAAAGTTGTCATAATGACTGACACGAAAAGCAGAATTTTCCTAGGAAATAAGGAAAATCTTCACCAATACGGCGCTGTCTACCAAGCTTCGAGGCAGGTCCATACGGCCAGACTAGACGAGTTCATGCAGCCAGTGCAAAGAAATCTATGCGGTTCAAACCATGAAGGCCCCCATGCGGCTCAGCCATGAAGAAACCCATACGGCTCGGCCATGAAGACTCTCGTGCGACTCGGCCATGAAGACCCCCATGCGGCTCGGTCATGAACATATTCATGCGGCTCGGTCATGACAACCTTCATGCGGTTCGAGTGTAGAGACTATTCATGCGGCCCGGTCATAAAATCTTCCATGCGGCTCGATCATGACGACCTTCATGCGGCCCAAATATGAACACTCCTCATGCGGCTCAATAATGATGACAGAACATGTGTCCTAAAGATAATCAAATTTTGGATCAGATCCCAATAATTTGGGACGAGTGGCAAGAGAATGAATTAAATTAATTCATTTAGATTTACAGACATCAGCAAATCATCATGATGGGGATTTATTGCAATCAACATTTATTATTGATGGGATTTGGCATAATCCACATTAATGGTCCAGATCCTTCACGCTTAAAACTAATGGTCCAGATTGATTAAGCATCAGGCCGCCGCCACTTTGAGAATGGGTAATCATCCAAACCCTAATGATGACCCCACTATTATAAATAGCAAGGTGTCATTCCCTTGTAAGATACAAGATCAGAGAGAAATACGCATATACAGAGAGACTCTCCAATAGTCGAAAAGAAAATACACAGGGAGAGAGAAGCCAGAAGAGCAACATGAGGAGAGCAAGAAGAGCATTTCTTCACCAACGCCAACCATCTTTTCACAAGGAGCCAAGGCCGCATACCGATCGTCCAAGGAGTAAGGCAGGGCTACCGTCGCCTTCCCGAGCCTCTACCGTCACCCTCCAGAATCTAAAATAAACAATTATACTTAGACAGCTGTACCTAGGTTTTCGTCCCTAGGCTTTCTTTGTGCAAGCGAGTTTGTAACGTGAAGTAAAAGTCCGGTCCTCCGATAATTGTTCTGTTCTTTTATATTTCATGGCAAACACGATGGCGACTCTGCTGGGGACAAACTTCTCTACGGCTGAGGAGTTGGTGACGCAGTCGGATGCAGCCAAACTTGGCTCCACGCAACAAAAGATGGTTGTCCACTTCGACCAACAGGCGTTTGAAGAGATGCTCTCCGAAGGAAGTGCTGGCCCGGTCCAGAAGCGCACCCGCACGACAAAGGCTCGCAGAGAGTGGAGGCCAAAATCATTTGCTCCTCCCCAAGCCCCCGACGGGATACCCTCTGTTGCTCAAGATGGCGAAAAGGATTCTTCTGCGGCCCCACTTCAGACCGTAGACAACTCTGCTGTCCCCAAGTCCGGCAGAAGAAAACACTATGATGCTGGACTTGCAGGGGCAAAGAGGAACTCTACGCGAACCGAGTCACATAGGGGTGCTAGCCGCATGGAAAAAGCTCATGCGGCCACATCCGCTAGCCGCATAAAAAAAATCATGCGGTCACATCTGTCAGCCGCATGGCTTATGCGGCTACAGTCGCCAATCACATGGATGAAACTCATGCGGCTATGGAAGTCAATCGCTTGCAGAAAACCTATGCGGCCATAATTGCCAACCGCATGCGCCAGCCTGCACGGTCGTGACTCCTAGCCGCTCAAAAACAACTCATCCAACAGCAGAAGACAACCGCATGCAGACAGCCTGCACGGTACCCAGCTCTAGCCGCATAGCGTCCGTTCCACGCTTCTCTCGATCAGTCTTCGACCGTCTCTCATACGGTCCTAACCCTGATGGTTCTCTGGATGATAAGCCAGACTCTGTGGCATTCAACTTGGACTCCTCCTATTACGCACCCGCAAGTGCTAAAAGAAGGAAGTCTAGGGCAGCACGGGCTCATCAGGCCCAGTCAGCTGTCCCAACCTCTGACTATCGGGGCGCCCCATTGACTATCACAACGGGCCTCGGATGGGAAGTTGTATACAACCGCTCGAGTCCAGCCCCCGGCGGCAAATGGACAGAGTGGTTCCTCTGACTTGCGGGAGGCGATCCTCCACAAACGCAAGGAAAGAAGAGGAGTGTCGGCATGCAAAGAGTCCTCGTTTGGACATCGCTGCACCCAAATCATCGTCAACTGCTGTTGCAACAACGCAGCAATGACAAAAGATCGGCCATCCGTCTTCCAAAGACTACAACATCCGAGCTCAGAAGATGAGGCACCTCCGGTAGTCTCCTGCAATTCCGCTCAGAAGGTCCCCGCCGAAAGGAAGGGGAAAAAGACAAGCATCTCCAGTCCCAAGATATCAACCACTACAGCTAAGAAACTGTCGTCTAAAACGGTTGTCTTCCATCGGAGTATTCCAACACACCCGTTCAAAGACAAAATCTGCTGCAGTAGGAAATTCATCATCCACATCATTGGGGCTTGGGGGTAGCACTCCTCCGAACATCCGCAACAATCCAATATTTCAAGGAGCCGAGCCCGGGGAAGCGATTCTTCCATCAGGTACGACAGGCACCGATGTCCCCGAGGACACCCGTGACTCTCAAGACGAAGTAAACTCTGAGGCTGGGGGTACTGCTCCCTCCGAGTTCGAACCAGAAGACAATATTCCCACATATCCCGATGACTTCTCGGTACACGGGTACGACTCGGAGGGCACATCCTCCATCGTTCCTTCCATCACTCATCACGTAAGGACGGTGTTTATGACGGACAGCAATCAAGGTGGTTTCAGTGATCGTCAGTGTATTGACAGTCTCGAAGCCATATTACTTGCTTTGGTCAAATCTGTAGACGAGATTAAAGCGGCCCTTCCAACTCTGCAAGGAGGGACGCCTGGCCAAACGAGCACGGGTCCCGCAGTCAATACAGACTCGAATTCGGTGGCACCGAACCCGGGCAACAATCCTCCCAAAATAATAGCCCCTACCGTGACAGATGAGGCCCGAGAAGTAAGGAGAGAGGTCCAGGAGCTCCGAGCCATGTTCCATGCCCGAGAAAACGCTGAAGATCTCAGAATACGGCAACCATACCCTGCTGAATGGAGGGATGTTCCATTCCCGCCAAAATATAAGCCGTTCAATATCAACCCATATGACGGCAAGACCTCAGCAAGTCGGTACAATCACTTACTTCGAGGTCACCACCGACCATCTGCCCCATGATGATGCTATCCTCACTCGATTATTTATTGGGGCATTGGAAGGAGTCGCCTTCGACTGGTATCGCAATATGCCGGACAACTGCATCCACTCCTTCGTCGGCTTCAAGCGCTTGTTCTTGGAGAGGTTCTACGAAGTAGGGAAGGACGTCACCATGTCTACCCTCATGGACATCGTCCAAGGGAAGAAGGAGTTAACAAGGAACTACATTGAGCGGTTTCGCCAACCGCCATGAAGCTGCCCTCCGAAAATCCAGATTCCTCTTTGATTGAGATCTGCCAAAAGAGACTACTTCCAACAATCAGCCTCTGGATGGGCGAAAGTCAATTCAAAGATTGGAAGGCCTTCATTATCAGCGCCACAAGCACCGAAGAACGACTGAAGAAGGCTCGCCAACTGGGATTGCACATCTCGGAAGGAGAAAACAAGGGGCAAGCGTCCCAACAACGATAACGGGGGTAACCCCTCCAACAATCGGGACAGCAAGGGGAAGCAGGCTATGGTAGCCGGTACAACACAAAAAACTTGAGCCGAAGCCCGCAGACAAATAATGGCCATAAATCGATTACTCCTTCGAAGACAGTCACGTCAAGCCCATCTTGGACATGCTCATACAAGGGGACAGAATCTAGCTTCCCCCACCAAGACGGGAACCGCGGCCGACAGAGATGGAGAATCCGAAATACTGCCATTATCATCGCTATGTTCTTCATGCTGCACACGATTGCTACCAGCTGAAACGGTACATCCAGAACCTCGTCGATTCGAACGCTCTGGCCATCGATTTCGAAGAGGTAACCGTGGCGGCCAATATGGTGTCCGTACAATTTGGCAGTTTCCCTCCGACGGAGACTCATGACGGGGTGATCCCCGTCCCTCTGGCGACAATGGAGATCACCAATCTTCCACCTCCCTGAGACCAGACGGCCGGTCTAGTACCCCTCACCACATCACGAGGGGAGGTCATGTGGATCCATCCAGACTTGGTGTCAGAAGTGACTCGGCCCACACCATCTACCACCGACAAAAAGAAAAGTGGAAAAGTCAGGACCTGCCACACAATCTCCGCAGACAACGAGGAAGCTACAGCCGTCGTCACGCGGTCCGGAGCACAATTCCAACCTGTGGTTGACAACCCAGCCGAAAATTATTAACCCACTACAACTGATGCTCTGGGACCGGCTCAGCCTTCGACGACCGACAAGCCTAGGCCGAAGGAGACTCGCTTCGACAAATCTCTCCGAAAAGACGTAGCCCAAGGGCTAAAGAGGCCCTACAACTTTGACATCTTAGCACAATTGGCTAACACTCCGGCCAAATTGTCACTGTACGAACTCCTAAGGCTCTCCAAGGACGTTCGTATTGCATTGAGCGAAGCACTCCAAGATGCCGATGCCTAGCTGGCTCAATCCAGCCTCACTGGGGAGGACTCACCTGTGGATCTCCAGGACAGTGCCTGTACGGGAGCAATGCCCAACATCGTCTTCACTCCGCAGGACATGCTCATCAAAACCAACCTACATGATCGCCCGCTATACTACACAGGATACATCGGCGATGTAAAGGTGGATCGGATGCACATTGATCCTGGCTCTTCCATAAGCATCATCCCGAAGGATCTGCTACATCATCTCCGCATCCCAATGCATCGCCTGACACCTACAAGCACCGCCATCAACGGTTTCAATTCGGGCAGGAGCTACCCTATCGGGAAGATTTACCTGAAGTGTCAGATTGGCGATCTCCAATCCGAAGTCACCTGCTACGTCATAGATGCAGACACTTCTTACAACATCCTCTTGGGCGCCCATGGATACACGATTATATTCGTGCCTTCTACGCTACACCAGTGCTTTAAATATGTCGACAAACACGGCTTCGTGAAGACAGAATTTGCTGATATCGATCCCTTCAAAGGGGTCGAATCCTACTACTCAAACTCCTGGCTATACGAAAAGTCAAAGAGGCACCTTGATGAAGGAGAAGTACAAGCTCACACCGAGACAGCCACGGGATCAGAAGGACCCCTGACGATCCACCTCCAAGCTCGTAAACCAGGCAGGTCCGCACCCCTTACTGCCACTCTGCGGAAGGACGCGATCAGCCTCTCGGCGCAGGAGGAACAGATGATAATCCGGCTGCCAAGGTTCGGCCAAGTGTCGAGACCCACAACGGGGCCACTAACAATCAGACTGCCGAGAGTCGGTCAACCCCAAACGGAGAAACTCAATCCCTCCGATAGGCCACTGACGATACGCCTTCCCAAGAAGGGTCGTCACCCCAACGCAAGGTCTGACACTTCTAGCGAACCAACCAATCCTCGCTCCACCTCGAGTACCAAACTGAGGGTCGCTAGTCTGCCAACAACTCCACGCTCAACTCCGTCAACTGAACCACTGACGATCAAGCTCCCAGGTCGTCCTCTCAGTCTTCATTTGTACAGGGGGTAGCCGAAGAGAAACCAGAGCTAGCCAAGTATGTGGCTGCCTACACTGATGTTCCCTCCGCTGATGATGTAATCCCCCTAGAAAAGATACCTTACTTCATCAAATAAAGGGTTATCTTTGAACTACACCGAGCTCAATAAGCTATATACAATGTATGCTATGAACACGGTATAGGAACTCACCTGCACACACAAGTGACAAATGTGTGCATCGCGATCCAGCTTACTCCAGTAGAAGATGCTTACCGAATAATCGAGGGAAGGGACCATCCAATCATCTTCGGCCGGACAAACAACCCGCATCCCTCCACCACAAAGGAAATCGACCTCGGGTCAGATGCCGGGAGACTGCCTCTATCTCTATAGCCCTCAATCCAAATATCTCATGCAGAATAGGGTATGATCTGGAGACGATGCCAGGAATAAACTACGGCACTGGGCGACGATTACCTTTGAAGCCACCAGTCCCGGCAGGCAAACCACAGAATTGTTATAACAAAACTCGATACGGGCTAGGATATGTAACGCCCACTACGACCCCCGAGAGTTCAGATAAAGAATGTGACTGGCAGTCACATTCAACCGGGTCACCAACTTCTGACTCGGATACCAGCATCGAAGATGTGTTCAGACAAGTCATGTCAGTCAACATGGCATTCGCAGACGCTTACGAAGAAGACGAAGACATCCCCGAAATCCTCGAGCTAGAACCGTGGGCCCAGCAGTTGGACGCACAATAGGAAAAATGGTTCGAACAGAGAGAATCTCCTACTGAAGATGAGGTCATACAAGTGGATCTCGGCAGTGAATCTTCTCCAAAACCAATTTTCATCAGTAAAAGCCTAACAGACGAAGACCGAGAGTCGCTGCTAGAACTTGTCAGAGAATACATTGATGTGTTTGCCTGGAGCTATGAAGACATGCCAGGATTAAATCCCGATGCCCTTCACAAACTCAATATTCGACCAGATGCGAAGCCAGTCAAGCAACAACAGCGACGCTTCCGCCCAGACATCATGGACGCGATCGAAGCTGAAGTCAACAAACTGATAGCTAGCGGTTTCATTCGTGAGGAGCAACATCCCGATTGGGTCGCCAATATAGTACCCATCCTCAAGAAGAATGGAAAAATTCGAATCTGTATCGACTTCCGCAATCTGAACGAGGCATGCCCCAAAGATGAATTCCCCCTTCCTATTACAGACATCATGATCGACAACACCTGCGGCTTCGAACGTATGTCATTCATGGATGGCTTCTCGGGGTATAACCAAATCAAAATGTCCCCTGACGACGAAAAGCATACATCATTCTGAACACCGATTGGCACGTACTGCTACGCATTCATGCCTTTCGGTTTAAAGAATGCTGGCGCCACATATCAAAGAGCCATGAGTATTTTTCAGAGACCACTTACGCAAGACGGTGGAGTGCTATGTTGACGATATAGCCGTTAAGAGCCGTAGCAAGGGAGACCATCTGCAGGATCTAAGGACGGTATTCGACCTAATGCGAGTGCACAATTTGAAAATGAACCCTACAAAGTCCTTTCTGGGCATATCCAGTGGGAAGTTCTTGGGCTTCATCATCACTGCAAAGGGCATCCATGTAGACCCTGAGAAGACAAAGCAATCATGGAGATGGGTCCCCCGAGAAATCTCCGCGAACTCAGAGGCCTTCAAGGGAGGCTAGCTTACATTAGAAGGTTCATTTCCAACCTCTCCGGGCGATGCCGACCATTCACGCACCTCATGAAGATAGGAGTCTCATTCGTATGAGACGAGGAATGTCAGCGTGCTTTCGACAGCATCAAAGAATTTTCAAATCCTCCAGTTCTGGTAGCCCCGGTTCCTGGAAAACCATTCCTGCTCTATGTACGAGCAATAGAACACTTTCTCGAGGCTCTGCTGGCACAGAACAACGACGCAGGCCATGAACAGGCCATATATTACCTCAGCCGAATGATGATTGGGCCAGAGCACCGATACACCGCTGTGGAGAAGGAATGCCTCGCCCTGGTGTTCGCCATTCAGAAAATGCGACACTATGTCACTGGACAAACGATACATGTGATCTCACGAGTCAACCCTCTCAGAGTCCTCATGACTAAACCAGGGGCACTCAACTCTCGCCTCGCTACATGGGCAATATTGCTGTCCCCTTATCATATGATCTTCGTCCCACAAAAGGCAGTCAAAGGTCAAGCCCTGGCAGACTTCTTAGCAGCCCACCCGGGCTCGGAGTCCTCCAAGATATATGAAGAGATCCCAGATGAGGTCGCCGACTCGCATACAACCTCTCACGATAATATATGGCGAATGTTCTTCGACGGTGCTTTGAGGACTGGACCTAAAGGCAATATAGTCGTCGGAGTCGGGGTAGTGCTAATCTCTCCTTCTGGATTGGTGATTAACCGTGCTTATTCCCTCACCGAGCCCTGCTCTAACAATGTGGCCGAGTACAACGCTCTGGTTATTGGCCTCCAACTTGTAAGAGAGCTGGGGGTAGAATACCTTGAAGCATATGGTGATTCCCAGCTAATCATCAATCAGATCCGGGGCTCATACGAAGTCCGCCACGAAGACATGATCCCTTATCACCAAATAGCGATTGACATCATCTTGTCGTTCAAGGGGTTCTTCATCGAACATGTCCCCAGACTCCGAAATATCGAAGCGGATGCCTTAGTCGGTCTTGCCGCTTCCCTAGCAGTTCCGAATTATGATCGCCAATCAGTGGATGTGATAGGCCACGAACTGGTCTGTCCCAAAAATAATGTGCAATTCGTGGCGAGTTATTCTGCACAGACGATCGGTGATGCCCCAGATTGGAGACAACCATTCATCGACTTCGTCGTCTACGACATTCTGCCCGAGAATCCAAAGGAAGCCACCTCCATCAGACGACGTTCTCTTAGATTCTTCTACGATACAGAGACAAAAATGCTGTATCGCCGCTCCTACGATGGATTACTTCTTCGGTGTCTGTCAAACGCGGAAGCCAAAGAAGCCGTACGAGAAGCTCATGACGGTGTCTGCGGGGCCCATCAGCCTGGCCCTAAATTGCAAGACCGCCTCCGCCGAATGGGCTACTACTGGCCCACAATGGTGGGAGATGCAATAGACTATGCAAGAAAATGCAAAGCCTGCCAAGTCCACGCGGACTTCATTCACCAACCATCTGAGTTTCTATATCCAACAGTGGCGTCCTGGCCATTCGAGGCATGGGGAATGGATATCATCGGTCCAATCATCCTACCTTTCTTCCGAGGACATCGTTTCATACTTGCGATCACTGATTACTTCTCCAAATGGGCGGAGGCCGTCCCACTCGCAGAAGTTAAGACTTCAAACGTGATCAGCTTCCTTAAGTATCATGTCATCTACCGCTTCGGACTACCACGAAGGATCATCCATGATAATGGTCCGCAGTTTGCGAGCCACGCATTCTATCGGTTCTGTGATAAGCACCATATTCAGAATGTCGCTTCGATACCATACAACCCGACAGCGAACGGGTTGGCAGAGGCATTCAACAAAACATCATCAAACTCCAAGAAGTTTGTCTCCTCCAACAAACGTGACTGGAACGAGAATCGACGAATGCTTATGGGCTTATCGCACCGGTCCAAACAGCCACCGGGAATACACCATTCTCCCTGGTATACGAGAGTGAGGCAGTCCTTCCCTTGGAGACCCAGATCCCCTCACTACGTGTCGCCCTCACACATCAATTGACAACCGACAACAACCACCGGCGTCGCCTACAGGAATTGGAGGCACTAGATGAAAAACGCCTCTTAGCTCAGTAACGAATTGAGCTATACCAAGCACGCATCTCTGGAGCTTTCAACAAGAAGGTCAAAATCAGAATATTCCGGTGGGCGATCTCGTCTTGGCAGTCCGAAGGCCGATGGTCATGACTCACAAGACCGCCGGCAAATTCCAGCCAAAGTGGGAAGGCCCGTTTATCATTGAGACAGTATTCTCCAACGGTGCTTACCGCCTCGCAAAGCAAAACGGAGACTTGCTCATGTTGCCCGTCAACGGCAAGTTCCTGAAGAAATATTATGTCTAAACGACATTCTCTCCAAAATCTTCGAGTCATGTACCCGCTAGTACCGCTGAACTCACATCCACAACATTTTAGATTACCGAGTCATGTACCCGCTGGTGCCGCTGAACTCACAGCCACAACATTCCAGATTATCGAGTCATGTATCCACTGGTTCTGCTGAACTCACTTTCACAATATTCCAGATTATCGAGTCATATACCCGCTGGTGCCGCTGAACTCACACCTCCAAATTCAAATTATCGAGTTATGTACCCGCAGGTGCCTCTGAACTCACATTTCGGTCACACTTTCGGGGAAAGTCATGTATGACCATACCTCTTAACCTTCTTCCTGGAAGAGATCCTCCCTCATGATCTACTACCTGCACTCCCAGTGTACAAAAAGGGTAACAGATCCACAAATTTCCAAAACGGCCATGTCCTCATTACCTCTGAGTCGTTCACTTCTGCCAAAAACAAATTACCCATTTACATAGAACTTTCATATCCTCATTACCTCTGAGTCGTTCTATGTACCCTTCTTCATTGAGCCCACTCCTGCCATGTCCTCATTACCTCTGAGTAGGAAGGCTCCGTCGAAGAAACCCTCATGCTTGCCATGTCCTCATTACCTCTGAGTAAGTATGTTGATCCCTTTTGACTTATTATTCGTACCCACAACCGGAGTACGCCAAGGATAATAGGTCCACAAATATTCTCTGCTGAGTGCACTCCTGCCATGTCCTCATTACCTCTGAGTAGGAAGACTCCACGGTAAAACCTTTGTACTTGCCATGTCCTCATTACCTCTGAGTAGTATGTTGTTTCTCTCTCGTCGTCTTATTATCCGTACCCTGAACCAGGGTACACCAAGGATAATAGGCCCACAAATGTCCTCTGCTGACCACAAATGTTCTCAGTTGACCACAAATGTCCTCTGTTGACCGTAAATTTCTTATCATGCCCCGGAAGACCAGCTGCTCAATGGCATTCTTTCGTCCGATACCAAGAACCTCCCAATCCGCTTACTGTGGAGTTTTTCTAGGTATTCCTATCAAACTTATTATCCGTACCTAAAACCAAGGTATGCCAAGGATAATAGGTCCACAAATGTCCTCTGTTGACCCTAAATGCCGTACTAGGTCCCCTAGTACATCCACATCTTTCCTTATCATCACATGCTTTCGGAGTCCAGCTGTTCTATAGCATTCTTTCACCCAATGCATAGAACTTCTACGTTGATAGCACCTCTGAGTTGTTCTATGTATCCTCATTCGAGTTCACTCCTACCACGTCCTCATTACCTCTGAGTAGGAAGGCTCTACTTTAGACCCATATTTACCACGTCCTAATCCCCTCTGGGTAAATATGATGGTTCCCTCTCTCAACTTATTATTCGTACATAAAACCGAGGTACGCCAAGGATGATAAGTCCATATAAAATCTCCAGCGGAACTACCCAAACCCATCACGTCCATGCTACCTCTGATTGGATTGCCACACCCAAACAATTCTACTTTCCATGCTTCTTATTCAAAGTGTTCCAAATTTGCAATTTGGAAACTTTGAAGGGAGTCCTGTAGAAGCATGAAAAATATTGCTTTTAGCCCACATCGGAAAGGAGAAGAAGAAAGGGCTCACTCCATTCTATAAATAGAGCCCCCTTTCTTCCTTTGAAAAGGGCACCAACTTCTCTTCCCTCCTTCCAAACTTGGACTCTTCCTATTGCGCACCTTCGGGTGCTAAGTAGAAGAAGTCTAGGGCAGCGCGGGCTCATCGGGCTCAGTCAGCTGTCCCAACCTCTGACCATCAAGAGCGTCCTAATAAGTGGGCCTCTGATGGAAAGTTGTACAGAGCCGCTCGTGTCCAGCCCCGGCGGCAAACAGACAGAGTGGTTCTCAAGAGTCTCCCAACAAAGATCGAGGGCAAGTATTTCTATTAGCCCCACATCAGGGAGCAAACATGATACCTACGCACTCGTGTATTCGGGATATCCGGGCCCACAAAGCGATGCACGGGCTGATCGAGACATTCCTCATGCGAGTCATGAGACGTCCTTCATGCGGCTCGATCATGAGATATTTCTCATGCGGCTCGGTCATAAGACATCCTTCATGCGGCTCGGTCATGAGACGTCCTTCATGCGGCTCGGTCATGAAACGTTCTTCATGCGGCACAGAACCCAGGAAGCTTCATGCGGCTCAAAATCAGACGAGCTTCATACGGCTCAGGAGTCCCATGCTGTTCAAAACATAGGCAACTCGAGTAAACTCCATGCGGCTTAGAGAGAGAGGCCACGTGGCATTCAAAACAGCTGTGCTCAATGGCTGGACGCATTTAATGTTCTGACGGCTGACAGCTGACAGATGACAGACCTGACATAAAGTTGTCATAATGACTGACACGAAAAGCAAAATTTTCCTAGGAAATAAGGAAAATCTTCACCAATACGGTGCTGTCTACCAAGCTTCGAGGCAGGTCCATGCGGCCAGACTAGACGAGTTCATGCGGCCAGTGCAAAGAAATCTATGCGGTTCAAACCATGAAGTCCCCCATGCGGCTCAGCCATGAAGAAACCTATGCGGCTCGGCCATGAAGACTCTCGTGCGACTCGGCCATGAAGACCCCCATGCGGCTCGGTCATGAACATATTCATGCGGCTCGGTCATGACAACCTTTATGCGGTTCGAGTGTAGAGACTATTCATGCGGCTCGGTCATGAAATCTTCCTGCGGCTCGGTCATGACGACCTTCATGCGGCCCAAATATGAATACTCCTCATGCGGCTCAATAATGATGACAGGACATGTATCCTAAAGATAATCAAATTTTGGGTCAGATCCCAATAATTTGGGACACGTAGCAAGAGAATGAATTAATTGATTCATTTAGATTTGCAGACATCAGCAAATCATCATATTGGAGATTTATTGCAATCAACATTTATTATTGATGGGATTTGGCATAATCCACATTAATGGTCCAGATCCTTCACGCTTAAAACTAATGGTCCAGATTGATTAAGGATCAGGCCGCCGCCACTTTGAGAATGGGTAATCATCCAAACCCTAATGATGACCCCACTATTATAAATAGCAAGGTGCCATTCCCTTGTAAGATACAAGATCAGAGAGAAATACGCATATACAGAGAGACTCCCCAATAGTCGAAAAGAAATACACAGGGAAGAGAAGCTAGAAGCAACAGGAGGAGAGCAAGAAGAGTATTTCTTCACCAACGCCAACCATCTTTTCACAAGGAGCCAAGGCCGCATACCGATCGTCCAAGAGTAAGGCAGGGCTGCCGTCGCCTTTCCGAGCCTCTACCGTCACCCCCCAGAATCTAAAATAAATAATTGTACTTAGACTGCTGTACCTAGTTTTCGTCCCTAGGCTTTCTTTGTGCAAGCGAGTTTGTAACGTAAAGTAAAAGTTCGGTCCTCCGATAATTGTTCTGTTCTTTTATTTCATGGCAAACAGATTCATCTTGTACTGGACTTACATTGGAGTTACACTTGTTTACATTGCCGTCTGGACTTTATATCATATTACCCTGGTTCACTAGTTCTATTTTACAGTCTTCATTACTATGATTCTTCTCTTGTTTAGTTATTTTCTTTTCTTGCACTTTATCTGTCTTTCTTACCTCACCTGAACATAAACTGCCATATTCATCAATACAACTGTCTATAACTGCTGTATAGTTTTCTGTCATTTACTTGGATCTTCTAGATGAGATTGTGCTCGTTCCTGTCCTGACTGGACCTGTTAAAAATTTTACAGATGATTGCCCTGAGGACACATGCCCTACATATTACGGACCAGGAGACGGGTTAGCTACCTTTGGCCCCGACACTCAGGAGTGATCGAGATTTAGTTTAGTAGACTGGCATCTGTTTTTATTTAGAGCTTGTTGTATAGAATTGAGACTTGAGATGTATTTGAGATTGTTCGAGATGTTGTTATTATTTCAGTAGTTATTGTTGTCTTCAATTTCTTAGTTATATTTCTGTGTTATCTTATCGCGCTTAGACTGTGATTGAGTTACACATATCTTATACTTGTCCTCCGTTCGAAGTTGATCATGATGAGTACATTATATACTGCATGAGTTAATGGTTAGTTAGAGACTTAGAACAGCGTCTACGGTCGACACTACAGCGTAGGCTGGACGCTGTTACGTACTCGTACCCTCACAGTGGGTGCGGGTCGTGACAATTCCTTCCACTTTTCTATCCTTCCTACCAAACACAGCCTTAATAGGAATGATAGAAAAGTGGAAGGAAAGAAAAATCAGAAATATTTATTTTCCATCCATATGGAAAGGAAAAACTATTTCCTTCTTTTGTGTTTGTTAGGATGGAAGGAAAATAGAAACGATATATTTTTCTTTGTTTGGTATGGAAAAAAAGTGGAAGGAAGGAAAATAAAATACAGATTTTACCAATTATATTCTCAACTAACAACATTTATTTAACATTTGACTTTATTGAACTACTTTAAAATAATATAATTTTTATAGGGTATAATTATAAATTAAGATAGGTATGTATTTTCCTTTCACTTTTCCTGCCACTTTTGGGATGATTGATTTTCTTAGGTTATGAGGAAAACTAATCCCTCCACTTTCCTTCCATCCACTTTTCTCCTCATACCAAACAAGAAAATGTTTCTTTCCTCCCATTTTTTCCTCATATATTTTCTTTCCTCCCATTTTTCCCTCCTACCAAACATACCCTTAAGCACGTACATTTTCCTCCCCGATTTTGGGAGGAAAATTTTTAGGCGGGACCTACCAAAAAAAATTCTCCAGATTCTCCTATTATTTCTTTCCCCCTTTCCAAACAACTCAGTTTCTAATTTTCTCTCCACTTTTCCCTCAAATTTTTCATCCCTCTATTTCCCCTCCTTCCCAACGTAGTATAAGTCTAAGAGAGAGGGAAAGAGAGTTCCTACATTGCTTTGTCCATTCCTGCTATGAAGTGCTACCAAAGGAGAATAACAGTTCTATCCTGGAAGACTAATCGTCATTAAACTGAGTAGTAAAATAACATATCTGTCCTAAGCCGTCATTAAACGGAGACGGAGTAGTTCAAATCTGAAGCCTTCACTTTATATATATATATATATATATATATATATATATATATGATTTTGTTAACATGTGCCCATGTTAAGAACAATTAAAATAGTATACATTTGCTTTGGAAACTATCATCTAGAGTAAATGAACATATTATCATCAAGATATTTTTTGGACAAAAAAACCTTATCTAACAACATTGAATGCTATGTTTCTCCCAACTTGAAGTTGGTGCATTCAACTTCTGATTTTTTTTTTCTTCTCCATAACCGCTCTCTTTCTCCCTCTTCTGTTGACATATTGCCCGTCCGATTTACATTTTGTCTGTTGTAAGATCTGATTATTTTTTAATTTCTAAAGAATATTGTTTATCTTCATCTGCATATTTATCTGTATAATTATTTAAAACCTTCAAACTTTTTTTTGTTGTTGTAAAATTCTATCTTCTAAATAATATTTTAATCTTTTCCTGCTATAAATCTATATCACTATCTTCCAGTCTCATCTCCACCAATTAATTTATTTTAAATAATTAAAATAACGTATTTAACTTTTTTTAAAAAAATTTAAAAATTAATGTTCGTATCTATATGAGTGTTTTGGAGAAATAAAGGGACTCTCTACTTCTTTATATTTCATTACTATAAAAGATTCGGAAGACTATAGCCGGAATCATCATAACTGAAATTTGTTAGGTCATGTAAATTATATATATCTTCTTATTTTCATCTATCGTTTCTAATTTCTTTTTAAACATTTTATTATTTATTATGAAAAAAAGAACGAAGTATA
>JANAVB010039927.1:0-25305 GCA_029216955.1 Iris pallida | reverse complement strand
ATATGAATGTAACATTTCAGATAATGCGCTTGGAACTATAATGAACATGGCAGAAAAGACAAAAGACACAATTAAGAGTCGTTATGATTTAGTGGACATGGTTATTAGAGAAACTCTTCATCCTCGTGTTCAAGGTAATAAGGTAATACTGCCTACAGCTTGCTATGTCTTACCGCCAAGTGCAAATATTAAATTTGTAACTTTTTGGCAATAATAAGAGTTCCTGATGGTTTCTTGTCAAACATATCAAGATATGTCAATGTTGGTGAGAAGAAAATTCATGGTTTGAAGTGTCATGACTACCATATATTTTTCAGTGAATACTTCCACTTGCTATCAGGGGGTTACTACCAAAAGAGGTGTGTGAGCCATTGACTGAGCTAAGTAACTTTTTTAAGAACTTGTGCTCAAAGTCATTACGACTTGTTGATCTAGAGAAACTTGAAGAACATATCCCTATAATACTATACAAGTTGGAAACAATATTTCCACCGGCCTTTTTGATGTTATGATCCACTTGCCAATTCACTTGGCAACTGAAGCTAAAATTGCTGGGCCTGTGCCTTATAGATAGATGTATCCAATTGAAAGGTAACTCTTGTTGATATTATATCATTTTCAAATTTTATGGTTTTTTTCTTTGAATTATAAATAAAAAATTTATTTTATATAGGTATCTACGTACACTTAAGAAATATGCCCGCAATAAAGCTGTCCAGAAGGATCAATTGCTAAAGGATATATATGGATGAGTGCTCTACATTTTGTGTAAGGTACCTTAATAGTGTGGAGACAAAACTTAATAAGGCACCACGAAATGATGATGGTGTATCTCAAATCATGGGCTGTTAGTTTTTGTGAAATTGGCTATCCAAAAGGAGCTTATGTCTTGTACGAGTTAAGTTTTGAAGAATACGACCAAGCTCGTATGTATGTGCTATAAAATTGTGGTGAAGTGTGACCTTTTATTGAGTAAGTTATTGAACAACTTACATTAGGATTTAGTTAACGGTCCCAATGAATTGTTGACTAAACAATTTGCTCATTTTTAGGGAACACAAAACTGAAAATTCAATGAATAGCTCAAGAAATGTATTGGATAGGCATAACAAAGAGTTTCATATATGGTTCTACCATCGTGTAAGTATCGTATGTTATCAACTATATATATCCTTCTCTAAATTGTATCCATCTATTAATTCACCTTCCTTTATGCTAATAGGTTTCAAAGCTACATGCAGATGGGCATACAACAGATGAGCTCCTAAGTTTAGCAACAGGTCCTTTAAGAATGACTCATCGATATACCACATATATTGTCAATGGTTTTTGATTTCATACGAAAGATCGTGCCACGGAGAGAACAAGTCAGAATAGTGGAGTTCTAGTAAAAGGGATGATTCTTCCCCAGAAAAAGAGTATTATGGCTTCTTACAAGATATTTTTGAACTATCTTATGTAGGAGGCCGTAAAGTGTTTCTCTTTAGGTGTCATTGGTGGGATGTGGGACGACTTGGAAGAGGATATAAGGTCGATAAATATGGACACAAGTGTCAATATGCATGGATCTTTAAACAGTAATGAGCCTTTTGTATTAGCCTCTCAAGCTGAACAAGTGTTTTACGTAGAAAACAATATTGCTAATGACTGTCTTGTTGTTGTTAAAACCACTCCTTGTGATCTTTACAATATGCCACCGCTACTTGAGAAGGATGAAAATTCAACTGATATTGATGATTCGTCAGAAGAAGAAGATGCTTACTTACAATAAGAATTTGAGCAAAACATGTATCCTACTAAACCTGAAGACATCAATCTTATCCTTTCTAGAGATGATGTTGAACCTAAAGTTTAATTGTCAATATAGATCAGTTGAATGCCTCTATAAGTGATGGATCCGGGGAGTTCATTGATGACAATTTAGAGGATGACCTTGACAATGATGGATATGATAGTGATTTTGATGACGAATAATTTTGTTATTTATTGTGATGTTTAGAGTTCCATTGTTATTAGCAGTTCAAAATGTAAACAATAATTTTAACTAAAAAGTTGGTTTACCAATTATCTATTTTATCACTTATTTTATTCCAGGACCAGGTGTATGTTATTTGTATAGTTGTTAATTATACTTTGGAGAGGTGAGCATCTTTTAATTTTCAGGCCGGTCCTAGTAAAGTCCATAGTTTTTGTTTCTTGAGTCACTTTGAGAATGCAGTTGAGCTCTCTCTCTATTCAGAAATGTAGCCAACTGAATCTTGGAGATTATATTCAGATGTTAACATATTTATGTCTGTACTTTTCTTTTATTGACTGATTGAGGAGGTTTCAGGTTTTTGCGAGCGCTATTTGTTTGTAATGACCTACTATCCAAGTATTGATGTAATGAGAAAGTTACAAATGAAAGTCATTTTGTTTGCATAGTGATGTTCCAATATTCAAACACCATAACTTTTGGTAAGATGACTTTTAGCATCCAGTAATGATTACTACTTTTTGCTTTTAAAATGAGATTTAAACGATTCTTTGGTGCTTGAATCTTTGATGGCTTGTAACCTGGCAATACTGGTGGTTCTATAGAGATGTTTGTGGGTGGTAAATAGATATTTCATAGGTTCTGTACCTTTGAGTAAAATTGTTTGTGTTCTTCGATAACATTAAGAGCACATTGGTTCATTGTAATGTATTGATCCTTTTGATGCCGATGTAACTAACCCTACACTTGAAGACACTTTCTTGATTTATCTGATTATAATGTATTGATCCTTTTGATTCATCTTGGTTGTTGTGGTGTTCAACTAACCTCTTGCCTCACCCTTCATCTAAAAATTCTTCAGGAGAACCATATCCACTTATGTCAGCTCAAATTGAGCAAATCCTTTATATGTTCCTAGTGTGTCATTGGAGCATCTAAAATTTATGAAGTAGGTGTTAACCCTTTCCTCATAGGAACTGATGTTGTCTTTCGATGATATGTAAGTAAGTGGGTTTATTAGATTTTTAGATAAAATGGTATGTAAGAAACTTCTGGAAGTTTGTTTTGTTGATTGAGTTTTTAGGACACAACTACTTCATATAAGAGTCCTATAAGTCTAGTTTCAGTAGATCCAATACAAGTGTTCTTCTCTGCTCTGTGTTCAACGAGTAATAAAATCATTTATACTCTAACCTGTTTGTTCTTCCACTTATTAAGTAAAATTCAAAATTTTATCCCAACATGGTATCAGAGCGAGGTTGCTGAGAGTTTTTTTTAATTTTGTGTTTCAAAACCTAACATTACTTGTTGAAGTGCTTATTGTTTCTCGGGTTCACTTTCAAGACGAATGGTGAAAATGGTGCTTCCTAGATTTCAATAGAGAAGCTTGTACCAATTACCAATATTAGAGGCTGTGCATGGAGTCTTGTTTTCAAGGACACAAGATTGGTAGTATCTTGTTATTTCTGGTACTGAGTCAAAATTCCAGTTTGAGTTGGAGAATTTCTGACTGTGCTAAAATTTTAGAGTTAGATAGGAAGGACCCTATTCACGAAGCACAATTGCATCGTCGAGTTAGAGAATTTGCTCCCAGAAATTTCATGGCTTGTCTTATTATCTCTCTTATCATCATTTGCCTAAGAGGGACTATTATGTTTATGGGACATTGTTGATGTGGTTAAAGCCAAGTAGAACTTCAATTTAAGCCTCGTCTGCGGCTGAGGCCACATTGTTAGCTATCCACTTTGGTTTAAGTCTGGAACCTTCAATAGAAGGTCTAAGGGTTTCTTTTAACAACTCAAATGTTTTTTATGTTTAGCTTTTTTATCCATCTCATATGGAAATGTTGATATGGTAATTTGTGGATTCTAACATATTATTTTGGTTGCTTTCTTGTCTGGGTTTCTGTTAAGTCATCGTCTCCTAACTTATGGTTTTATAATGCTGATCACAACATGCCTTTTCACTCATGACCAAACTATGAAGTAGTATCTGCGTGAATCGTTTGGGTTTCTGTTAATCTCTGTGATCATCATTTTCCTAAGAGGGACTGTTATGTTTATGGGACATTATTGATTTGGTTAAAGCCAAGTTGAACTTCAATTTAAGCCTCATTTGCGGCTGAGCCCACATTGTTAGCTATCCACTTTGGTTTAAGTCTGAAGCCTTCAATAGAAGGTTTAAGGGTTTTTTAACAACTCAATTGTTTTTGTGTTTAGCTTTGTTATCCATCTCAAATGGGAATGTTGATATGGTAATTTGTGGATTCTGGCATATTATTCGGGTTGCTTTCTTGTTTGGGTTTCTGTTAAGTCATTGTCTCCTAACATATGGTTTTACAATGCTGTAGTTTGTAGTTTTCTGTTTCTGAACAAAGTTAAATGATGAGAGTTTCCCATTTAGTTCACTTAGTGATTTAAATTGGATTATCAATCCAATTTAAATCAGACATCAGGTTTCCTTCTTGGTACCTAAAACTCTTAATAATTGGCGGACTCCTTTTTAAGCTCCCAGGACAGCTGAGACATGTATTGCATTTACTATTTTTGATGTAATTTCCCTTTCTTATAAAGTGCATATGATGATTACCGATATCATATTGTCTTTTCAGTTACTATAACTTCCTAATATCCGTAAATCTATGCTTGAGATTTTTTTATTACACTAAATTATTTTTTCAAAGAGATAATGGTTTTTTATCGAGGTGGACGAGCTAGAATGGTTACACGAAGTGCGCGAAATGGTATCAGAGTTCATAGTTTTTGTTATGGATTTTAGATTTATTTTTTCTAAGCATATTATTACTTTTTTCTGTCGAATCCACATCTCCTTATATAACGCAGAGCCTACAAATATATTATTCACAACCACAATAAAGAAGAGACCCTGAGCCAAGTAATTATGAAAATAGAAGAGCTGAAGATCAATTAGTCCAAGATCCATATTGCTAAATAGTGAAAGTGAGCCAATACAAAATCCTCATTCTAGTGCTGGTATTTAATAAATTACTTATGAACTTTATATATATGTGTGTGTGTGTGTGTGTGTGTGTGTGTGTGTGTGTTTTAATATGCTAATTATTTTAATGTATCGATCTTTACAGCATCCTGCAATAACATCTGAAAGACTGTAAGAGGAAAATACAAATGTTTGAATTTAGAGTTGAAAACGAAAGCTGGAAAATTAGAAATTGTTATGCCTGACGATATTCAAAGAGCCGTTGGAAACAATTCAAGAGATGTAGTCAATTTTTCTGGGTATATAGTTAGAAATATGGCCCCTTTGTTTGTGGAAAAAGTTAAAATTGGTGGATGCCAAGAAGGAGGATATTGTAGGTGCTATAAGAGAACAAATGTGGATCCAAGTGAAGGTAATAATTGTATTCATATTGATCATTAATGTTTTTAGAAATATGAACCATTTATTGAATTATTTTGTTTGTATATATTTTTACCTTATATTAGGAGAAGTTCACAGTTGCAGAATGGAAGAAACACAGATTTCAAGTATTTGTTATAGATACTATGCGACGCTTGTATAGAAATTGGAAGCATAGACTATATGAGACTTATAAGAAGTTTCAGACAGATAAAGAAAGACTAGAAAATGCTCCTTAGGATGTAAAGTTCGAAGATTGGAAGTTTTTGATAGAGTTCTTCGGTTCAGATAATTTTCAGGTATTTATTGGCTTGTATAACTTTCTAAACGCATATTTATTCATTAATATTCCTGATACATCTTTAACACTATATAATTATTGTTTTAAAATTAACTTGTAGGTTGATCTTTTGTTTTGTCTTTTGCTTGTCATTCATACACTATTAATTGTTTTCAGAAAATTAGTCAAAGAAATACAACAAATAGAGCTAAGCTTGTGGCCAAACATACTTGTGGTACAAGAACTTTTGCTGAAGCAGAGGAGTCAATGGTAAATACATTTGTCCTCTTTGTCAAGTTTTTACGCATTTCATCTAGTTGTACTTTTAAATGTCTTGGTCTTCTGACAGAGAGATCCGATCTCTGGTGAAAAGCCACCACCAGATGAGATTTGGCTTAAACAACATACCAAGAAAAATAAAGAAGGAGAATTACAGTGGTCTGATCCGATATCAAAAGAAAGTTCACGTATGTGTACTAATATATATTATCTTGAGATTGTATAGGTGAATTTCTTTTATATGTAAACTTTGAGTTAAACGTTCTGATCATGATTCAGGTAGGAAAAACTTCATGATCTTGTCATTCAACAAGAAGAAATTGATCCTGAATCTCAACTTACACATGATGAGATGTTGCTTCAAGTTCTTGGTCAGAAGTCTGGTTATTTTCGGGATAAAGGAGCTGGAATTAGACCACCAACAAAAAGGACAAGATATCTAGATAACATACAAGAAGAAGTACAAAAGGCTATCGAGTCGGCTAGAGAATCCATGATTGAAAGTGTGAAGGCTGATGTGATGAAGAATTTGCAAGAAGAAATGAGAGCAAATGTTAGTGATGAACTCAGAGCTGAAATTAGGAGAAGTGTGGAAGACGACATCAGGAATGATCTTACGATACAAATTCAAGGTCAATTTAATACCATGTTCCAAGCACCTTTTTTGGCTCTTCATCACAGTATACAGATATTTCAGTTCCTTCAAATAGAAGAGCTACAAACTCTGGTAAGTGTTCGAAAACAAGATAACTCATATTTCCATTTATCATAGTAAATGTAAAGACACCTTACTTTTGGCTTTTGAAATAAACTGCAAACATTTGTGTTTTTCTCTATTCTTATTACTTCTATTGTAGAAATTCAGGTTTCATTCCTTTCATATAAACTACCACAAGTTTGATCTTGTGAAGTATATCAGCAACAATGAGGTAGAAACCCTTTTTTCCCTTCTTTTTTGTTTAGGGCTTCTACCGCATTGTTGCTGTTATTGAATTTACATTTTCTTCTTCCACTAGTTTATGATCAAGTTTTATCTACATGGTGTATGACATGAATGATCAAGTTTATTGACAATTCTTTTTCTTGTATTTATATACCTTCACAAATTCTAAACAGTCTCTTTATTAATTTATGCAGGTCATTAAAGATTGATCATCACCAAGACATGAGCTGCATATGCAATTGATCACCAGTTTATATTTATAGATTATTCTAGGTTTTATGAACCAGCTAGTTTGGATACTCTTTATTTTATAAGTACTACATATTCTTCTCTTCAAATTATATATACTAAATTTTGAGGAGCGAAATATAATTACTTTTGAGGATTGATATAATTACTTTTTGTTGTTCTTGTCTATAATACTTAGAGTTAGTCATCTATATAAAGGCCATTTAGAATTTGTGAAGTTAGTTCTGGTTTACATTAGAAGTCGATGGGGTGTTCTTGGAAGATGAGCACAATCATGCATACCCCTTCTACAAGATTGTGTGATATTGTATTGTGTGTTCTTGTGTTTCAACGATAATGACAATGACAAAAAAGAATACACTGACAATATTGATTGCCACCAAACATATAAAAAGTACACTACGGTGACAACATTTACTTTTACTAAACATATAAGTATACGGACAACAATAAAAGTGTACTACTGCAATTGTTACATGATGACAGTATACTTGTCACTGAACATATAGGTATGTGACAACAATAGAAGTGTTACTAAAATTGTTTGTGATAAAAGTCGTGACGAAAATAATTTTATTTTTTTCAAAAAAAATATATTTATTTTTACAACAAATGCTATTTGTGACAAACCATGCGTCACTTATAATATTTTTAGTGACGCATTTGTTTGTCACGGAAAGTAAAGTAGCACTGACAACATATTCTGTCACAGAAGAGAACTTTCTGTGACAACGACTTTTAGTCCACTTATTCTTTTAGATACAGAGGTATATGCTACGAAAGTGGGTCGTCACTGTACTCGTCACAGAAGATGTTTTGTGACGAGTTTTATAACTTCTGTGACAACTTTACATGTCACAGAAACCATATTTTTCGGTTGTGTAACCAAGATTTAACAAACTGCTTTGTTTTTAGAGATCTTGGAGAAAAACTTTTGACAAACTAAGTACAACCACTTGGCTGGGTTGTTTTGCTACACGATCTCTTAGTTCTTTAAGAAATTGCTAGATTAAATCTTCAGTTTTGTCTTGGATTGTCTGGTAATTAAAGTTAATTAGATCGCTTGTTTTTAATTAACTAAGCCTAAGAGAGATAGATACTTCCAACGGTGTATCAAAGTATTAGTTAATTTAGGCTTGCATCGATGATTAATTTAATATTCCAATGGTGAATGTTACTGAGACCATATTTGTTCCTTTGCTTGATTTCATGCTTCAATATTTTTAGCTCTTCTTAAATTGTGCTTTTATTAAATTCAAATATTTCTCCAATTCTTGTTCACATTGCATAAAATACACTAATTGCTCTCCGGGGATCGATCCTTACTCTCACTACTACAACTAATTTTAAGAGTAAAGGTTTATTTTTGGTGCTTACGATAGCACACCAAATTTTGGCACCGTTGTCGGGGAGTAAGTCTAGTTAATTTTTGTGTTTTGCATTCTTGTAATAAAATAATTTGTTTATATTAGCAAGAAAATTCTTTAACAGGACATGGCGACCAATTCTCAATAATTTGCCACTTGGCTAGATGTTCCATCTAGGCATGCTAATGAGATAAATATTTCTTCTCTTGAACAACAAATTCCTAGTTTAACTTCTCTTGTTCATCAAATGGTTGTAGGTAACATGCGAACAACAATAGCTTGTGAGATTTGTTTAGTAGTAGAGGATCCAACTGATTTGTGCCCAATACTTCGAGAGGAACCCAGTGAACAAGTGGACGTGGCATGTGGGTCTTCTGGACAATCACACATGAATCCCTATTCAACCACTTACGACCTAGGATAGGGAGATCATCCCAATTTCAACTACGAGAATCCACAATCAAGCATGTCCTCCAATCAAATTCGCCCAAGTTACCAGCAGTACAAGCAAGCATATCCCTATGAACAACAATCGGGCCAAACTTCTAATTCTTGTATTTTAGAAGATATTGTTAAGTCTCTTGCCACTAATACGTACTTTACAATTTCAACAGGAGACAAGGGCCAATATTCAGAAGATAAGGGCCAGTATTCAAAGCTTGGATAATCAAATGAGTCAAATGGCTACAATAATTAAAAAGTTGGAGGCACAAAGTTTGGAAAATTTATCATCTCAAATAGTAAATCCAAAAGACAATACAAGTACAATAATTTTTAGAAATGGTATAGAGGTGGACATTCTAGTATAAGAACACCAACATCGTCAAAATAAGAAGAAGAGAAAATAGCGATGCAGATACAAATATTCCTAATGACAACGTAGTATCAAATACAGAAGAATTTTTTGAACTTAATGGCAAACATGGATTAGATATTGCCATTAGTGAGCATCTCACGAAAGAGAATGAGGAGTTAGTCTTGAGTAATAATTTGCATAAAACTGTTGTAGGGTTGAATGCTTTTATAAAAAGACAACAATCAGGTAATTTCTTATATTCCATTATCAATTTCTAACAAGAGGCCTTTACCCTATGGTTTGCATGCCTCTATTCAATATGTGAAACCCATGCATAGTTGCATCAAATGTGCATAGAGTCGAGCCAATGACATATTAAACAAAGGCGCTGCTTGGAGGCAACCCAAGGGGAGTTTGTTCTAATTATTCCATTTTTATTTTTGTTTGTTTTTGTCTTTTCTTTGCATTTAGTCTTACATTGGGAACAATGCTAGTTTAAGTGTGGGTGAGGGGATTTAAATTATTTTAAGCATTTTTAGTATTTTTTATTTAAAAAATGAGTTTTGTTTCTTTTTTGTGGTTTTCAATAAAGTTTTAGTTTTTTATTTAAAAAAGAGTTTTTTTATGGTTTTCAATAATTTTTAGTTGTTTATGTCATGAACAAGATTGAACTAAGTTTAAAAAATCCATAACATGATTGAATAAGTACTCTTTTTCAACTTAGAATTAATTAGTCTAGCTATTTTCCTTAATGATGGTAGTGACTAAATTTGGTAGACAAAAGCCGGTGAGATTTTGAGCCTTTACACTAACATCAGGCTCACTATTTTTTTTGATGAGAGATATTCTTCCATAGATTTGTTTCTCTAGAACTTGCTTTGATTCTCTTCGAGGTCATGACACATGCATATATGAACATGATTAAGGCCATTTTTTATGCTACTTAAGCCAAATAGCCTACCCTGAAATTATTTTCCTTGGTTAGAAACCCCTTTGAGCCTCATTGCTTTTATTTTTGTGAACCCACAATACAAGTTTTAACTTGAAAAAAAAGTCCTTACTCAGGCCGAAAAACTAGTAGAGCATTATATATATGGGTGTTACAAAAAATAAGTATCGGGGTATCTGAATTTCAAGTTTGGCTACATATTTTCATTCTCAAATTATTGAGTTCCATTATTGTAAAAATAAAAATGAAAAAAAAAGAAGAAAAGAAAAAAGAAAAAAGAAAAAAAAGACAGAAAAAAGAAAAAAGAAAAAATAAGAAGAATTAATGAAAAAAGTGATGGAGGAAATTACTTTTAATATTCATTTTCATAATTCCTCCTCCAATTCCAATAAAGGGGTATGTTGAATGCTTTAAAGTAAAATTGAAAAAGCTATATGGGGTGATTGGTTTTACATATTTTACATATTCGAGCTTGAGTTAAGTCATTTTTGCTCCACTAGTTTTGATGGTTTTCGAGGTACACTCCCAAATATATCCCACCTTGATCCTAAGCCCCATTACAACCCATGAAAGTCCTTATGATTTGTGTTATGCATGTGGTCCAAGTAGTGGAGAATGAGAAAATATGCAAGCTTATGGTAGATCATTTCTTTTGGAATGAATTTGAGCGAACACATACCCTTCAAATATATGAGAGTTGACTGTTTATTTCCGTTAGGGCCTACCAATTTAGTTTACTCTATCTTCAAGTGAAAATGCTTACTTAGAAATTAGAAGTTGTGTAATAATGTATTTTCATGATATGTTATGAGTTTGAAGAAGCTTTGTTATTCTTTATTTATGGCATTACAACCTTGATTTTTCATTTTGAAATAAATAAATAAATTAGAGTTTTGTCCGAGTACGCACAAAAGTTAAGTATGGGGGTATTTGATGAGTACATCAAATATTATATTATGTCCCTTAATGTCTACCATTTTATGCTCATTTTATGACTAAAGGTACTCATTATATTTATATTTGCTTTAGGATGCAATTGGAGACACTAAGTGCAAAATGGAGCTAAATTACAATTTTGAATAGTTTTGACACTGTTTACCAAAATGGGCATAACTTTCTCTTGTGAAAATCAATTGAGGTAACTCAAAAAGATTTGGAAAGCTAAGACAAAGGGCTACAACTTTCATATTTTAAGTTTTTCGAGAATCAGGCTGCATCATGGATGAAATCAGGCTTAACTTTGGGACAAAGATGCTGTGAACAAAAATAGGAGCCAAAATAACTATTTTCCTGCTTATTCTATGACTTAGTTTTTTGTTTGAAAAATTGTAACTTTTATGGGATTTGTAGGGAGATATTGTGGGCTTCAAACAACTAATTTAGGGTGTATAAAAGGGGTAAAAATCATGGAAAAGAGAACCACAACACCCACCTCTTCTTCTTCTTCTCCAACTTTTTTTTTGAAGTTTTAAAAAACATGTGTAGCTTAAAGTCTTGTTGTTGAAGGAAACAGAACCCTTGGAATCAATAACTTTTAAAATCTAAATTGTATTTATTTGTTTGATTTATACTTTGAGTATTGAATATTTTTCTATGCACATCTTCATGATTGTTTTGTTTAATTACTAGGAGGCCTACTAGTTTATTATTCATTTCAATCTACTACTTAATTAGATATCAAATTTGTAATTGTTTGATTTTTCTAATTTATGAAGTAACCAAGATTTAATAAAAAAATTTGTTTTATTAGATCTTAGGAGAATTATTTTTGACAAAACTAAATGCAACCGCTTGTGCTTGTGTTATTTTGCTTCATCGATCTCTTGGTTCTTTAAGAAATTGATAGATTAAATCTTCAACGCTTGTGCTGGATTGTATAGTAATTAAAGTTAATTAGATCGCTTATTTTTAATTAACTAAGCCTAAGAGAGATATGAAGATACTTCCAACGGTGAATATTCAAAGTATGAGTTAATTTATGCTTGCATCGCTGATCAATTTTAATATTCCAATAGTGAATGTTGACTGAGACCAATATTTGTTCCTTTGATTGATTTCAATACTTCAATAATTTTTTAGCTCTTATTAAATTGCTTTTATAAATTTAAATCTCTCCCCCGTTCCCTGTTCACATTGCATAAAAGTACACTAATTGCTCTCTGTGGGATCGATCATTACTCTCACTACTACAAATAATTCTAAGAGTAAAGATTTTATTTTTGGGTGCCTACGACAACACACCAAGATCGATCCAACCATAAACCAAAACAAAGAAGAATGACTCACCAATCTCTTCATTGTCCCGTCAGAGGCGATGAACTTTGTTGTCCAAGAAATGATCGAACTAAACAAGCACAACTGTCGGTTGAACTCGAACCGGTCAATTAATCGATCTAATAGATCGATCGATACAGGAGCATGTGGTGAAGGAAAGAGCTGTTGTGGTGGTGATTGTCGTGTGCATCGAGACACGGCTAGTCAGACCGTCGCGAGACAAGCGCTGCTCTGACGATCAACTGCTCAGTCACTCGACTCTGCAGAGGACTCGGCTCAATGGTTCCCGTGGTGGTTCAGGGCTTCTACTGCTCGGCTCCAATCATCTTGGCGCCATCGCCATGGCCAGGAACTCAAAAGATAGGGTTAGGGTTTAGGAAGAAAGGAAGGAGGAAGAAGAAGAGTAGAAAGAGAATGGCTCGGGTTGGATTTCGACAGAGCTTCGCTGCGAGGAAGAAGAAAGAGGAAACAGGGGTCAGCCACTAAAAATATATATATATTTAAGAAGAAGAAATAATAAGAATTTGAAAAGCAAATTTTTAGTTACAAAAACAATTATTTTATTATAGAAATTTATTAAACTACTTTAATTAACCTAGATTAAATCATGGATAGGTTCATTCATTAGGGAAAGTTGTTAGAGAAGTTTGTTGGGGTTGTAGGAATTTGTTAGAAAGTGGTTAGGAATGGTGGAGTTGGTTAGAGAAACTGGTTAAAGTGGAATATTCTAGATTTAGTTATCCATGAATAATTAAGTAACTAATCATTCCAAGACTAAATAATTCTAGAACCTTTCCACTCTAACGCTAGTGGTTAAGCATGAATTCCAAACAATTACTAATGCACCCATCCCTATCTAACAATATCCACAAGTATGCCACCACTTCTAAATATTATTATAATTAATCAAATTTAACAAATAAATTCTAAATAATATTCTAAAAATACATAAAAAATTCTAAAAATTTATTAGGAACATACTAGACTTTATTTATTTAAGAAAAGTGGGGTTACAAATCTACCCTTCTTATAAAAAAATTTGTCCTTGAAATTTTTGAAGAAGTAGTAAAGAGAAAAGAATCATCAAGTCTCAAATAAGTAGGGATATTTCTCCTTTATTTTATACTCTCTCTCTCTCCCAAGTAGACTCTCCCAGAGAGTGGTGCCTCCATGCGACTCTGACCAAGGAATAGTCTGGCTCCTTTATGGACCGTTCATATTATATCCTTAAACTATCAAATTTATCGTGAGATATTGATCTAATCTGAAAGTTCTTGACATATTCTACAATATCATCTACTATGGATCGGGATCAGGATTCTCGCACTTAAGTATACCCACATGTTTTCAAAAATAGTAGTCGTTTGATTATCTTTATGGAGTGCTCATATTATATCCTTAAAATACCTAATTTATCGCAAGATAATGGCTTAATCTGAAGGATTTAAAGACAATCCAATGTCTGTTATTCCGGAGAACATGTGGTGCATATATATTGTGTCACGTCCCAGAACCAGAATACTGGAGAGTGGGAGGCAGACACAGACAGCTACGTATATAGAAGTGTAATCCACCTCGATATATGGTCACGACTGTCTAGATATATGAGGGTTTATCTACAAGCTATCAGTGTCTTATGGTCAAGAATAAGCCTAGTGTCTCAATCTCAAGCAAGTAATAATAGTTACAAGTTGTTAGACCATCAGATATTCAACAGTAAGGCGTCCCATATATTTTATATGCAGATGATTATAAAGCTAGTCGTACAAAATGCGGACTAGCAAGAGTTTCAGTCATACATGATCAATCCTACGATTTGTCAATCATGTTACAGACCTTAAGCAGACAAGAAATATAAGTATTCAACACGAGCTAACACTTGCTCGGCGGCTAAACACCTCAAAAGAATTATTTTACAATTAGAGTGGGAGAGCAAAATAACCCACTCGTTGCCAGGATTTCTTCTAGTGTTCACCATCTGGCAGGAAGGCTGGGAGATCCTTGTGAGCTACTCCGAAATCTGGCCATACAAAACCAGCTGGGTCAGACCCCAAAAAGAGTTAGTGCCACAAGGGAGGCTTCACTTAAGAACTAAAACCAGCATGTTAGCACATGATACATAACGGATAAGAAAAAAAATGAGTTAGAGAAATCAGGGTGATAAATATAAGATAACTAAAGGACTATTTCGGTAACCAAGTTATAACCCGAAAACCAAACAAGGACCGGGTGTCACGACCCGCACCCTTATGAGGGGCACGAGCACGTGGGTACGTCCAGCCTACGCCGCAGAATCGGTGGTAGAATGCTGTATATAACGTCTGTAAAAACCTACGACTAACAGTATAAATGTACCTGTACAGTATATACTCTCCGAATGGAGGTGACACAGCAATACAGTCTCAATCACAGAATAAAACTAAGGTAGATAGCTCAGAAGGAAAGACATAATGATAGATGAAAGAGTAAAAGTCCAGAGTCCAATACAAAGCCCAGATATATACAACATCACAGGGTATCAAAATATAATATAGAACTACAGTCTGAGAAAGCTAGCTCGATCGCAGTCCAGTCAAACCTAGCTAACCTACACTACTCTGGAAGTACAAAATCTAGTGGCTCTACTATAAGGCCACGATCCAAGGCTACTCCATCTAACTCGAGCCCATAATAGGTCGAGCAATCCACCTCAGAGTCATCTGTAATATATCATAACGATATCCTGTCAGGAAAATAAGTAAGTACAAATACTAACAGCAGTTCCATATGAATTGACAAATTCTATAAGAGACAGTATAATGAACTACAAGACAAAGATATATGAAGACTTGGGAACCATTCGGAAGCTGAGTTACAACCCTTAAACTAAACAAGGACCGGGGTTGTAACTCTTCTCCCGAGCAGAACTTAGTCTCCAATCAAGGTACAATATAAAGGCAAGTAGAGCATGTGAGTAACTGTATATCATGGCATGGTGAGAAAATACTGAATGTAGATGTCACCCTCATTTCCCGTATTTCCCGTATTTCGTATTTATACTCGTATCTGGATTTTGGCATGTATTTTTATTTTTCTCAACTTGTGGAATTTTGGTATTTCTCGTATTTCAGATTTTGACATGGCCCAATTTTAATTGGTTTGGTTCGGTTTGGTTCGGTTTTATGTGTTGGAACACCCTAGCCCTATGCTCCACCCTCAACACACCACATCCTACCCTCTTTATAACTCCACCAACATTTTCTCTCTCTTTATAAACCACCATTTATTTCTTCTTCTTCCTTCCTCCACACAACACCCTTCTCCTCCCCCAACCCTAGGCAAGTACACCTTGCCACTTCATGAGAGCCCTATTTTCTTGGTTCATTTGCTAGATTAGGACATGGTGATCAACATTAGGACTTGCTATTTTGTGATTTGGAGCTTCCTTTGTTCTAGATCTAGGTTTAGCTATTTTCGGATTTTGCATGGTTTGATCTACTTTAGTTGGATTTTATGGGTTTTGGATGCTTCCATGTGGAAGAGCATTCAGTTTCACCCAAGATGGAGCTTTGGAAATCCGGATTTGGAGTTCGGATGGCCAAGTTGTGAGCTTTTAAAGCTTTGGGTTCAGCCATAGTGTTCTTGCTGTCTGGAGAAGACAGTGAGCAGTGTGTGCAGAGCTGTTTAGCTTATGCACCCTGAGCTACGTGCGCTTTTTAGCGCTGCGTACGCAGACTTGAGTACGCTTCCTGTTGGAAGCGTGACTCCTTGAGCGTGCGTGACTTTTCACCCACGCTGATCTCTCTAGCGTGCGTGACTTTTCACCCACGCTGATCTCTGTAGCGTACGTGACTTTTCACCCATGCTGCTCTCTGTAGCGTGTGTGACTTTTCACCCATGCTGCTCTCTGTAGCGTGCGTGACTTTTCATCCACGCTGATCTCTGTAGCGTGCGTGACTTTTCACCCACGCTGCTCTCTCTAGCGTGCGTGACTTTTCACCCACGCTGATCTCTGTAGCGTGCGTGACTTTTCACGTACGCAGCTTCCTTGAGCGTGCATGACTTTTCACCCACGCTGATCTCTGTAGCATGCGTGACTTTTCACCCACGCTGCTCTCTCTAGCGTGCGTGACTTTTCACCCACGCTGATCTCCGTAGCGTGCGTGACTTTCCCCTACGCTGCTCTCTGTAGCGTGCGTGACTTTTCACCTACGCTGCTCTCTCAGTGTGCGTGACATTTCACCTACGTTGCTCTCTTAGCATGCATGACTTTTCACCTACGCTGCTCCCTTAGCGTGCGTGACTTTTCACGTATGCAGCTCCCTCAGCGTGCGTGACTTTTCGTACGCTGCTCTCTTGACCCCTTGCTTAACCCATTGGCTCTTGGAGTTTTGGTCTTATTTCATTAAGCTTGGCTCTTTTATAGTCCTGTATATTGATATTTTATTAGATATTTTACGCCCATTTTATATCCTTACGCCTTTTGTCATGAATTTGATTTTACCTAATATGTTTGGAATGACTATTGTACATGGCATGGTATGACAAGGAACTAGCATAACACGACAGTGACCCGTAGTGGTGCACTCCTGACATGACCAACCTGACATGATAGTGGCCCGTCGTGGCGCACTCCTGACAAGTACCCTGACATGATTTATCTTGATAACTTAACTTGACCTGCCTTGACACCGTGGGTAGTTCTTTCTTGCTTGCTTGTTAAATCCACTTGACCTGTCTTGCATCATGTCTAGGATGGGACTCCTGAGTACCACGGTCAGGAGTACCTACTAAAATGGATTAAGGTTAATAACTAGAATAACACAGTAGTCATGAAGAGATGACACAGCTATAGGCAATCCCGTTACCTGGGCGCTCTTGGGATCTGTAGCCTGCCGTCGAGTAGGGCACATTTCCAGCACACCGTCGCGTGTTGCACCCTCTAAGTCACCTAAGGGTTTATTTGTCTTCTGGGCGATGTACCCACCTGAATTCAACCCCTAATTTTCGACCTGGGTAACCTGGATGGTCTGCAGGGCTTGTGGCTGTGGAACAATCTCACTGCATCTTGTTAGTAATTAGGCCTGTGATAACCCTAGTTAGTTAAAGTAGTAAGCCGTAGTATCTGCTTGGCCGTGATTGATTGAATGAGGTATAACCAGTCTAGTCATGTCTTAATCCAGTATAAGATTGCTCCCTGTCTTGATTTCTTGCATTATTATCTTGCCGATAAATGGTGGGAAACCAAGTTTTGTTCAGATGAAGGGTTACAATCCCGGTCCTTGTTTGGTTTACGGGTTGTAACCTGGCTATCGGAATAGTTCCATGATTATCTCGTCGTATATCATCCTGACATGTTTTCATAAATTCTAGTTTTAATATTAGTTTTCTTGTGCTGATTGCTGGCTTGTTCTTATTTCGTGGCCCCCTTGTGGCACTTGCTCTTTCTGGGGTTGACCCAGCTGGTTTTGTGTGGCCAGATTTCGGAGCAGCTCCCGAGGATCTACCAAGCTTCCAGCCTAATGGTGGCGACTAGAAAAAACCCGAGCTACGAGTGGGTTTTCTATTTTGTTTCGCTCACTCTATTGTAAAATTATTCTTTTGAGGCGTTTAGCCGACGAGCACCTGTTAGCTCGATGCACTTTTACTTACTGTCTGCCTACGGGCTGTAAACATTATTAACAAATCCTAGGGTTGATCATGTATGACTTAACTCTTGCTAGTCCTCGCATTTTGTACGACTAGCTTCATGATCAGGTGAATATGTAATATTTGGGACGCCTTATTATTGTGTATTTAATGATCATACATCTTGCGACCTTACTTACTTGCTTGTGATTGAGACATTAGGCTTGTTCATGACCATAAGAGACTGTTGGCTTGTAGTAAACCCTCATATTTCTAGACAGCCGTGATCGTATATCGAGGTGGTTTCCATTTTAATATACGTAGCTGGCTGTGTCTGCCCCCGCTCTCCAGTATTCTGGTTCTGGGGCATGACACGGTTTAAGTGGTGGCCCATGCAGGTCTTGTCAATTAAGAAATGTGAGGGTTTACCGATTAGATATCTCAATCAGTATTCGCCTTTGATCTCCGCCCGTATTTTCAAATCCCTAGAATTCTTGCCCTGATTACATGCTTGTATCGTTGATCTTTCCTAGTCCTTCCTCATTGTTTTCCTGTGTCGTCTTCTTCAGCGGCACTGTACCTGACCCTGCCGATCAGCAAGGAGGAGCGCCTCCCGTGGGCCAGCAGCAACCTGGAGATCAAGCCCAGCATTCCGGAGTCGCCTCCAGAGTGATACCTACTGGGGAAGAGTCACCAGTTCGGCCCGTCCAGCCCACAGAGCCCGATGATGGTACCTTAGTAGGCCTCATCAGAACCTTGATAGCTTTCCAGGATCGTCGAAGCGACGCCCTGCACCAGACAGTTCAAGATGCTTTGACCCGAGGCGGACATCCAGGGAACCAGGCGACAAACAGCTTCAAGCGATTGAACCCTCCTTTTTTCGACGGCACCGAGGATGCGATTGCCGCGGATGCATGGCTTCAGGATACCAAGGTGATTCTGGAAGCAGCTAGGACACCCGAGAATGAGAAGGTGGCGGTGGTACGTCTGCAGTTGTTGGACTTGGCTCGCAGTTGGTAGGCGGCGCAAGCCATGGGATTAGTGGCACCCATTGCTTGGGCAGTGTTTAGAGAGAGATTCCAGACGAAGTACTTTGATGCCGTGGCTCGATACGACCTGCAGACCAGATTTACCAACTTGAAGCAAGGAGGCAGAACAGTCGACAGTTATGCATCGGAGTTTTCTAGACTCAGTAGGATTGCCCCCTCCTTGGTGGTGACCGAGTTTGATAGGGCCCAGCGGTTCCAGCAGGGACTGCATTTGGAGATCTTGTTGGCGGTTGAGCAGTTCGAGCACCAGACGTTTGATGCAGTCTTGAGAGCAGCTAGGAGGCATGAGTACACCTTCCAGAGGATCGTGGATAGGACCGGAAATAGGAAGCGGTCCCACAGTCAGAAGCACCAATCATCAGCTCCAGCCCCGGCAGCTAGGGGATTGACCATTGGAACTCCGAGGCGGGCGGCCTCAGTAACGTCGGTTCAGCATTCGACCCCGACGTACTCGCAGCAGCAGAAGCAGAAGCAGACTTCCGTGATGGGATGTTCTCATTGCGGTAAGCCAGGCCATGTAGTGGCGGATTGTCATAGGGCACAGGGATTGTGCCTGGCTTGTGGAGCAGCAGATCATAGGATAGGGGCTTGCCCGAATAGGGGTGGTTCATCAGCATCCAACCCTTCTAGCTCTTCAGTGAGAGGACCGGCCCCAGCACCAGTTCAGCAGCAGCAGTATCAGTCTTCGAGGCCCTTGCCGCCTCAGTCTCAGGCATTCCAGCAACAGCACCACCAGCAGTATGCACAAGCCCAAGCTCAGACCCAGAATAGGCAGAGAGGTTTCCAGCAGAGGGGACCAGCAGCCAGAGGACAAGGTCAGGCCATGATGATGGCTATGGAAGAAGAAGTTGCACCAGGTGAGGTTGTGGCAGGTACTATTCTCGTCAACTCCTCTCCAGCGTCTGTATTATTTGATTCTGGTGCATCGCATTCATTTATGTCTGTACGATTCGCGACACGGATAGGATTGGAGCCCGAGTCATTATCAGTGAGACTCAATATACTTACTGGTAATGGCCTTGTGGGAGTAGAGCGAGTGTTTTCCTCGTGTCGGATCGTAGTTAGCGGTAGGGAGTTCCCCGCTAGATTCATAGAGTTTCCTATGGCAGACTATGATGTAGTCCTAGGCATGGATTGGTTGAGAAACGAGTATGCTAGGATAGACTGCCATATTGGCAGAGTTATCTTTAGTATCCCCGGCGAGCCAGAGTTTTCGTTTTCCAGAGGCGCAGTGGAGCCATCTTCTCCAGCATTACGGATGGCAGTGGCAGCAGTACAGTTACCCCGGATAGTTGAAGAGTTTCCAGATGTCTTTCCATAGGAGCTTCCAGGGATGCCGCCGGAGCGGGAGATTGAGTTCACTATAGACTTGATTCCCGAGATAGCACCAGTATCAGAGCGAGTCTATAGGATGGCGCCTTCAGAGTTGGAGATTTTATACAAGATGATTGAAGAACTGAGGACCAAGGGATTCATCCGTGCTAGTAGATCGCCTTGGAGAGCCCCGATGCTTCTTGTAAAAAAGAAGGATGGTACGTCCAGGTTATGTGTTGATTATCGTACCTTGAATTCGGTGACAATCAAGAACAGATACCCTCTTCCAAGGATAGATGACTTGTTTGATCAGCTCAGTGGGGCTTCAGTGTTCTCGAAGATCGACTTGCGGTCGGGATACCACCAGATCAGAGTTAGAGAGCAGGACATCCCGAAGACAGCATTCAGATCGAGGTATGGACATTAGGAGTTCTTTGTTATGCCCTTTGGAGCGACCAATGTGCCGGTCGTATTCATGGACCTCATGAATCATATTTTCATGTCTTACTTGGATCAATTTGTGATCGTGTTCCTAGATGACATCCTGGTCTACAGCAAGAGTGAAGCAGAGCATGAGCAGCATCTCAGAGTCGTCCTCCAAACGCTTAGGGAGCATCAGTTGTACGCCAAGTTCAGTAAATGCGAGTTCTGGCTCGATCGTATTTCATACTTGGGTCACATCATTACCCGAGGAGGAGTGGAAGTGGATCCCCAGAAGATTGTGGCTATCGAGTCATGGCCGGTACCCAGCTCAGTGGCAGAGGTTCGCAGCTTCCTTGGATTGGCCGACTACTACCGGCGGTTCGTTTCAGATTTTGCAAGGATTTTAGCACCGATGACCCAGTTGACCCGCAAGGATGTGCCATTTGTTTCGACAGCAAAGTATCAGGAATCATTTGAGAAGTTGAAGCGAGGTTTGATAATGGCTCCCATTCTTACCCTTCTAGATGGGACCGGAGGATTCACAGTTTATTGCGACGCTTCAGGCAGAGGATTGGGGTGTGTCTTGATACAGCATGGGAAGGTAATATCTTATGTGTCACGTCAACTATGTGATCATGAGAAGAATTACCCGACCCACGACTTGGAATTGGCGGCAGTAGTGTCTGCTTTGAAGTTGTGGAGACACTACTTGTACGGAGATAGAGTGGAGATCTTTACTGATCATAAGAGCCTGAAGTATGTTTTCACCCAGAAGGACCTTAATATGCGGCAGAGAAGATGGCTCGAGCTACTAGTGGACTATGATGTAGATTTACAGTATCATCCCGGAAAGGCCAACGTTGTAGCAGATGCATTGAGCAGGAGAGCCGGAGTTTATTTCCTGACGGCACAACCAGAATTATTGGCATATCTTCAGAAGATGGGAATTGAAGTGGTTCTTCCAACCAGCGTGGCATTGATGGCCAGCCTACAGGTTCAGTCCAGCATAGTTGAGAGAATCCGGGTGGCACAGTCAACAGATTCCAAGATCCAGCGACTCAGAGCAGAGTGTGAAGCAGAAAGAAGGCCAGAGTTATGTATCCATGAAGATGGTACACTTCGGTACGGCACTCGTCTTTGTGTACCCAGTGGAGATATCAGACAGGAAGTCATGGCAGAAGCCCACAGTTCACAATATTTTATTCATCCGGATGGTACGAAGATATACCGTGATATTCGTCAGCATTTTTGGTGGAATGGCATGAAGAGGGAGATAGCCCGGTTTGTCTCTCGGTGTTTGGTTTACCAACAGGTTAAAGCTGAACATCAGAGGCCCGCTGGACTTCTTCAACCCTTACCGATCCCAGAATGGAAATAGGAACATATAACCATGGATTTGTGACCGGATTGCCCAGATCTCCGGCCGACAGAGATGCTATTTGGGTAATTGTGGACAGGCTTACCAAGGTGGCACACTTTCTTCCATTCAGAGTTGGGCAGTCGACGGCGCAGTTAGCAGAGATGTATCTCAGGCAGATCGTCACGCTTCACGGTGTGCCAGTCAGCATCACCTCGGACAGGGATTCGAGATTCACATCACACTTTTGGCGCAGCTTGCAAGAGAGTTGGGAACTCGCCTTCAATTCAGCTTAGCTTATCCCCCGCAGACGGATGGTCAATCAGAGCGCACAATCCAGACCCTTGAAGATATGTTGAGATCCCGTACCCTTGACTTCGGTGGTTCATGGGAGAATCATCTGCACCTGGTGGAAATCTCGTACAACAACAGTTATCAGGCCAGTATCCAGATGGCACCCTTCGAGGCTCTTTATGGCAGGAAGTGCAGATCCCCGCTAGCATGGGACGATGTCGGAGAGAGGCAGATGCTCGGACCCGAATTGATTTTCTAGACGGTTGAAGTGGTCAGGAAGGTCAGAGATCATCTCCGAGTTGCCCAGGACCGCCAGCGCCATTGGGCCGATGCTCATCAGCGTCCCTTAGAATTTGCTGTCGGCGACCATGTATTCCTTAGGATCTCGCCTAACCGCGGCGTCATTCGCTTCGGCGTGCGGGGAAAGCTTAGTCCTAGGTATATAGGGCCGTTCGATATTCTAGAGCGAGTAGGAGATGTATCCTATCGTCTCGCTCTTCCGTCGTCGCTAAGTGAGGTACATGATGTATTCCATGTGTCCCAATTACGACGGTATATTTCGGACCCGAGCCACATCCTAGACCATTCGGAATTGGTTGTTGGTACCAACCTTTCGTATGAGGAGAGGCCCGTGTCTATATTGGACCGGAGGGAGAAGACACTCAAGAACAAGACTATTAAATTAGTCCGTGTTGCTTGGGGTCATCACTCTCTAGGTGAGTCAACGTGGGAGCGTGAGGACGACATCCGATCGCGATATCCCTACCTGTTTGACTCGTAAGGTATAATGTCCTTCTTATGCCTTACGTTTTCCCTTCCTTGCTTGTATTGTATGATTGTATGATTGTACTGCTTAGTGTAACTTGCCTGTGCTTAGTGTAGCTTGTCGTGACAATCTCTAGCTCCTTGATTAAATTCCGAGGACGAAATTCTTTTAAAGGTGGGTATAGTTGTCACCCTCATTTCCCGTATTTCCCGTATTTCGTATTTATACTCGTATCTGGATTTTGGCATGTATTTTTATTTTTTTTAACTTGTGGAATTTTGGTATTTCTCGTATTTCGGATTTTGACATGGCTCGGTTTTAATTGGTTTGGTTCGGTTTGGTTCGGTTTTATGTGTTGGAACACCCTAGCCCTATGCTCCACCCTCAACACACCACATCCTACCCTCTTTATAACTCCACCAACATTTTCTCTTTCTTCATAAACTACCATTTATTTCTTCTTCTTCCTTCCTCCACACAACACCCTTCTCCTCCCCCAACCCTAGGCAAGTGCACCTTGCCACTTCATGAGAGCCCTATTTTTTTGGTTCATTTGCTAGATTAGGACATGGTGATCAACATTAAGACTTGCTATTTTGTGATTTGGAGCTTCCTTTGTTCTAGATCTAGGTTTAGCTATTTTCGGATTTTGCATGGTTTGATCTACTTTAGTTGGATTTTATGGGTTTTGGATGCTTCCATGTGGAAGAGCATTCAGTTTCACCCAAGATGGAGCTTTGGAAATCCGAATTTGGAGTTCGGATGGCCAAGTTGTGAGCTTTTGAAGCTTTGGGTTCAGCCATGGTGTTCTTGCTGTCTGGAGAAGACAGTGAGCAGTGTGTGCAGAGCTGTTTAGCTTATGCACCCTGAGCTACGCGCGCTCTTTAGCGCTACGTACGCAGACTTGAGTACGCTTCCTGTTGGAAGCGTGACTCCTTGAGCGTGCGTGACTTTTCACCCACGTTGATCTCTCTAGCGTGCGTGACTTTTCACCCACGCTGATCTCTGTAGCGTGCGTGACTTTTCACCCACGCTGCTCTCTGTAGCGTGCGTGACTTTTCACCCACGCTGCTCTCTGTAGCGTGCGTGACTTTTCATCCACGCTGATCTCTGTAGCGTGCGTAACTTTTCACCCACGCTGCTCTCTCTAGCGTGCGTGACTTTTCACCCACGCTGATCTCTGTAGCGTGCGTGACTTTTTACGTACGCGGCTTCCTTGAGCGTGCGTAACTTTTTACCCATGCTGATCTCTGTAGCGTGCGTGACTTTTCACCCACGCTGCTCTCTCTAGCGTGCGTGACTTTTTACCCACGCTGATCTCTGTAGCGTGCGTGACTTTCCCCTACGCTGCTCTCTGTAGCGTGCGTGACTTTTTACCTACGCTGCTCTCTCAGCGTGCGTGACTTTTCACCTACGCTGCTCTCTCAGCGTGCGTGACTTTTCACCTACGCAGCTCCCTTAGCGTGCGTGACTTTTCACGTATGCAGCTCCCTCAGCGTGTGTGACTTTTCGTACGCTGCTCTCTTGACTCCTTGCTTAACCCATTGGCTCTGGAGTTTTGGTCTTATTTCTTTAAGCTTGGCTCTTCTATAGTCCTGTATATTGATATTTTATTAGATATTTTACGCCCATTTTATATCCTTACGCCTTTTGTCATGAACTTGATTTTACCTAATACGTTTGGAATGACTATTGTACATGGCATGGTATGACAAGGAACTAGCATAATACGACAGTGACCCGTAGTGGTGCACTCCTGACATGACCAACCTGACATGATAGTGGCCCATCGTGGCACACTCCTGACAAGTACCCTGACATGATTTATCTTGATAACTTAACTTGACCTGCCTTGACACCGTGGGTAGTTCTTTCTTGCTTGCTTGTTAAATCCACTTGACCTGTCTTACATCATGTCTAGGATGGGACTCCTGAGTACCATGGTCAGGAGTACCTACTAAAATGGATTAAGGTTAATAACTAGAATAACACAGTAGTCATGAAG